>PVKS010003929.1:0-98555 GCA_004027875.1 Aplodontia rufa
GGAGCAGATGGAGAGAGGATATCTCATGATCCAATCTAAAGAGTTGACTTCATCTAAATTGAACATAACGTGTCTGCAAAGGTCTCCCTTCCTGTTAAAAGTTCCTGATATCATCTCTCATCAACGCATGAACATCATCCAAACAATATCCACTTGTTTCTTGCTCATCACAATGAATCCGTGTGGGGCTCTTTTTCCTTTTCCTCCCTCTCCATACTAGGAATTGTACTCAGGGACTCTACCACTGACTGAGCCGCATCCCCAGTCCTTTTCTCTCACTGCATTGCCCAGGCTAGCCTTGAATTTACCATCCTCATGCCTCAGTTCCCTGAGTGGCTGGGATCACATCATGCCTGGCTCCTTTCCCTTCCCATCGGAGAATTTGTAAGCTTTCATATATGAATCCATGAGCCCAATGTGACCCATGGTGAAACTCCTGCACTTTCCTTCTCTGAGCGCTGTTCTTTTCTTCTTCCTTTGGATAACATACTTGGCCACAGGTGGAGGTCACTGTTTGACAAGGCAAGAAATATAAAGAAAGATTTTGTTTAAAAATCTTTGAGGCAGTCATTTTAAAAATTCATAATTTATGTGGCAACCTTTTTTACCTAATAAAATTCATACTAGATAAACATGACGATGGTTTAAATGCTTTTTAAAACCCAGTGGGAAAAAAACTGAGCTAGTTTTGAAACATTAGGCCCCTATTTAGGCACTGCTGAAGTGATCTTTCTGTTAAGGTAGCATCTAATGTGAGTGTGTTTTTGTTTTTAGGCTTCTCTCAGAACAGCTTTCTACTTCAGAGTGTAGTCTTAAAAACCACACCGGAGGCCTCCAGCCATCCGAAGACTTAAAAGATGAAACACTTGACAATCAAAATTGCTAATTGCTAACTGGAAATCAAACTGTCAGATTCCTCTTATCATATGTTTAAAGATATGATTTGATGATATATTGAATATTTAAGATTTAGAATCATTTACTTGAAAATCACCCTTTACTTTTCATCCCTGAGATGAAAAGCCAATGATAGTTCTGTGTTTCATTTTGCCTGAGTCAAATCATTACTTTTATGAAATATGACAGAAAAATTCTGACTTTCCAACAATCAGAGTGTGTCTAGTGGCCATCACATTGAGTCCAGAGTTAAATACACTCATTCTCATTCTTCATTTGTCTTCCTGTGTTAAAAAAGAAAAAAAAAAGCATTCTTGGTCCTAAGCAATGCTCAATGTAGTTCACTGTGCGGCAGACAGACTCATTGCCCCAGTATTCTCTGCAGATCTGTAGAAGGATATTTTTGGTTACAACAATTAATCCTCTCTTTGCGTTATGCCCCCTTTGCCTACTTGTGAGGTCCTTGAGCATAGGAGCAGTATTTATGTCTTTATATCCATGAGGCTTCTCCTAGCATCAAGCACTGAGTAAGCGTAGGGTAAAAACTGCTAAGTTGCACCTCCTACCCAAGGAATCAAGGCATTAAATTCAGTCATTCTGGGTTCTAGCTGTATGCCCTTCCAACATCTGAAAACATGGGATCTTACTCTAGGGCCATAGCACAGGGGTCAAGGTTATGATATATGCTTTGAAGATCAGGCAGCCTGTGACATATTTCAGCTGCTCCTCTTACTGGACCCTCATAGGTACAGTGGCACTGATGACAGGAATGGTTTCACCTGGTGACTGTAAGAACTTCATAGGGAAGTTCATGTAAATTTCTTAGCACTGTGCTTGGTATCTAAAGTGAGATCAATCAGTATTAGATATTATTAATAAAAGAACTTAGAACCATGGTCATAAAAGCTAGAAAGGAGCAGCTGAGGAGAATGTTCCATGGACAGTAACCTGCTTGTCAGGTAGACAACAGTTGAAATTGGTTGTGTAAAGTATAGTTTGGTGGAGAAATAGATTTAAAATATGAACAATATATTGGCTTATTTTTGAAATAATTTATACCAGGTTTATTTTATACCATCCACCACATGGTATTATCATCATTCAGAACTATGATCTTCTATTAACTTTTAGATCACAATTTATCTAATTTCAATGTACATGTAGTAGGTGTTAAGCCTGTAAATGATGGATAATTCAAATCATTGACATTGATATTTTTAAATTAGCCATTATTAAAACCTAATTGTTAGGTGAGAGGGTCTATGTCAGTGGACGGAGGAAACTCCAAAAAAAGAGAGATTTGTCCAAATTAAAATTAGAACATTTAGCTCATATATTCTAAATGAGCATGTGTGCTTCTGTAATAATAATTTTATTATCACCAAGTTACAGGATAGAGTTTTAATTAGAACCTTTATATCAGTAGAAGCCATGTATTTAGGATTAAAAACCTACTGCTTTAACTAGTCTTGTTAAAGACTATGACTTGATACAGTCTAGGCTCCAACTTTTATAAAAACCAGAGAACACTTCTAATAACACTTTTCTAATTTCATGGTTCAGTGCGCAGTCAGTAAAGATTTAAATAATTCAGAAAGAAAGCCTATTCTCTTTCCTTTATTAGAAGTTTGAGTCAGGAAAATTCTTTGACATTTAATAGGTTTTTAACCCTTTTAATAACTTTTTATAATGAAATTTATTGGCAGTTGTTTTAAAGAAAGGGTTATTATGTTACCATGAATAGCAGTCAGTAGTTTTTATGATTAGTTTTGAGACCTTGACCTTATATGACTCAAAGTGTCTAAAAGCATAAATGAGTGAATAATGTTAATGTTAACAAAATTAGGTATACTCAGAAATATAGAAACTTTATATAACTACATTCATCCCATTATCTAACAGGCTATAAAATTTTGGCAGACAAATATTTGAATCTTTAATTATTTTAAAGGAGCTTAAGGTCACTTACAGTGTCAGACACTTTGAAGGAACTGAACGACTTTGTAATTTTCCCAGACTGATTTTCCCTAGTTATTAATACCAGGCTCAATAGGACAAGATTTCTAGCCTTTCCTTATCTTGGTTTCATGCTATTTTAATGTTTTATAATATATTATTAAAAGGATTATTTCCATAATAAAATACTAATTTAAAATTGTGCTTCAAGTCTCCAACGAGTTGGGAGCATACAAACATTCTGCGTACGGAAGCTGTTTGGTAGAAGCAGAATGTACGGTTTTAATTTGCTTCTTGCAATATACTTTTAAGCTGAATGTCATGTGTACCTAATAATTTAAGAGCCTCCAAATGAACTCAAATATCACTATTCTGAACTGATGTGAAGAAGTCAATATTCCACTTGACATCTCCAATTTTACTAGCGTCCCATTAACATTCCAGGGAGAAATATGAGAAAGCAAGTTAAATTCTCAGGTTTAAATATAGTTTGAAAAAAATCTTTTTGGCTGCCTGGTGCTGCTATAAATATACAGAGCTAGCTCTGGTAGGTAAACCACAACTCCTGGAGGGCCTGGCTCAGAGGCCTCCCAATTTTCTCATCACCCACCTTTCCAATCCATTCTTTTTGTTTTGATGCACACAATCCTTTGGAAATAAGGGATACTATTCATTCCCTTCACTGGAAATATCAAAGGGAAAGAGATGAGAACCAACGTTAGCATATCTGAATATGACTTTAATTTACAATGAGAGCTCCTTGTATACAGATGCAAAAGTTACGCATTTGTATCTGGGTAGACCCAGAGCAGATTCACGGACTCCTGTTGACAGAGGTGCGCCAGCTTTATAGGAACTGCTGATTCAGATGTTTTGGGAACCAAAGATAGACTGCATGACTCCTCCAAACCCTTTTGGACAAGACAGAGCTATAGTCATTGACACACACACACACCCCACATCCCCTGCCTCATGCATGCACACCCTGGTCCTGCCATGAATGGTATTGTAAGAGATGCTCTGTCCATTACAAGTAAACTTTACCTGATGCCTATTTGCATATTTCCCTCATTTGTGCCAGGCAGAGGAGCCCTTTTGAAGGCCAACTGGAGCATAAAGGATCAAGCTAGGTGATAGTAACACTGATAGTTTGAAAATCACAGCAGGAGACAAAAGTAGCATTGGCTTGAAGTAATAATAGACCAGGTGGCTCAACATGGGTCAAAAACGTGTTTAAACTGTGTGGCTTAAAATATCAACATACCCCATAGCCTCCTGGCCGTAATAATTATCCAAAGGAAAGATTATATATACAGAATTTATGGAAGAGAATTCTGGAAAACCATTTTATATATTAAATTTTTTAACCTTGTATCTACCAGCCTATTAGCCTGGATCAGATTACAAAACCCCAGGTTATAAGTTCATCCATCATTGGGGCTGTTTACTTTCTCATGGTGAAACCCTCTGCTCTGTGACCATAAACTGCCCCGCTTATCCCAGGGAAAGCCCCCAGAGATGCAAGCTTTGGGCTGCCGGAATGCTTGGTCACAGTTGTGGCACCAGCTTCCCACAAACTAGAACTGGTCACAGAAAGCAACTCAAGGATGATAAGAGAAGATAAAACATCAGCATGAACCACAACCACAAAATAAGTTTATCTTTGAGTAAACACCTTCATGGTCCTTATCTTAGTTAATCCTCGTAATGGTACTTTAAAGAAAGTGTTTAAAACCTTATCTCCTCTTTGTCTTTTAAAAACTAATTGTTATCAAGCAAATGACATACAATACTTATTTATGATGTGATCTGTTCCCCCCCTGGAAGCTGAGCTAAGGGCAAGGATTTTGCTCAACTGGGCCACTGCTGTTTACTTCGTACCTAAAGCAGTGCCTTACCATAGCAGGCACTCAATATCTGTTGTTGAAAGAGTATCCCCATTTTTCAAAGGTGGAAAATAAGGGACCAATGTTAAGACGACTCGTGAGAAACAGAGGTAGCCTGATGTCATGAGCAGGGTTCCCTCCACTGTGGCACACCACCTCCAGTCTAAAAGAGGAAGAAACAAAATAAAAATAAAACGGAGTAAGATTGCTTTCTCAACTGTTGATAAAAATGAATATTTAGATACACCAGGACGGCTAAGACGCTTCTTCCTGGGTTTGCTGGGTGTGAGGAACAGAAGCAGTTGAATTCCGGAGAGGACAGCCAGGGCCAGGTGAGGATGCTGAGGGTTCTGCTGGCCTCTGTTTCTTACTGCTTTTCAGTGTCTGGTATCTGGCTCACCTGGATTAAAAACAAAATTGGTAAAATTTAGCACTTGAGATTTTGTTTTAGCTATCTCCTCTAAATATTTGTCTGTATATTTGTCTGTAACACACCAAATCTGTTGAGTGCTACAGGTCCCTTTCATGGAAGAGGCCACAGTGAGGGCCAGACCATGGTCTAAAGGAAGAGGAGGGCTGGGCATTATGGAAGTTCACATGGGCTTGAGAGTTGGTTTCTTCAGGCAGTTTTAAACTTCCCATGGGTAGTAGTTCTAACGAGTACCATCTGTCCACATGGCAAATATCTAATGAATGGTGCTCCAAAAATTCTTGCTTTCCTGGGATAGTTTTATAATGACTACCCTAACTAAACTACAAAAATTCTACTTTATCTTACTATAAAGAAATATGAACCCTAATGATTTTTCTGTTGTCTTTTTTTTTTTTAAGAGAGAGGGAGGGAGAGAGAGAAAGAGAGAGAATCAATTTCATTTAGTTTTTCATGCGGCTTGCGTTACTCCAACCCTTCGTTGTGAATGAGGTTCTGGTGTTTGAACTCGAGTCCTTGTGCATGCCAGCAAGCACCATAACTGCTGAGCCACTGCTCCAGCCCAGAACCTCATTTTTCTTAATCTTTAAAAATACATCATGTAGGGTTGGAGCGGTGGCTCAGTGGTAATGGTGCTTGCCTGGCATGCACAAGGTTGCAGGTTCGAACCCCAGAACTACAGCACAATGAAGGGTCGGAGCAAAGAAAGCCACATGAAAAACTAAATAAAATTGATTCTCTCTCTCTCTCTCGCTGTCCTTCTTTATAAAAAATGAAGTAAAAATACATCATGTGCTCTACATAGGTTTTTTATCTTGGATTTTTCCTTTTTTAACAATATCAGTGTTCAATGTCAAAAGCCTCATAGCAAAAATTTTAAAGTTTACTTAAAGTATGCATTTCTAAATAATAAACATATCACATAAGGATATCACATAAAGACAATGAGTTTAATTTGTTTGGAAAACAAATAATTAAGCTCTCTTGGAAATGCATTTAGGAAAATAATACATAAAATTTGGTTATTAAATTTACCCATACATTTGTTCTGGTGTATACATTTACATATTAATTGAATCCCTGGCAAAAATGTGTGATCAAATTGGGGGCTTAAATAACATTTAGATTCTTAAATCAACATTTAGATTCTTCTCATAGGCTCTTAGAGTACATTATTTGTAAGAAAAAAATGAAACTGCTTTTCCTTCCTGCCCTAATTAATCATGCAAGTTTGCATGGACAACCCAGAGCAAGGCTCAGAAGTTTTTCTTCCGATGCTAAGAATGGTATGTGTTTGATAGTGTATATAAAAGGAACAGAAAGCAGGCACTTGTCACAGCCAAAGCCAGCGGGGTCTCCTCATCGCCCTGGGGAAAACACTCTACAGTGAAGGGTGTCAGATGCTGACAGACAGGGATACACGCAAGGGCTTCAGACATTCTTCACGTTCTCTTGCTCCTGCTGCATCTGGCAATCTTCCAGGCCTCGCCTGCATAGACCACAGAAAGCAGCAGCTGGTGATCCACATTAGCAAATACGGCCTCAGGGCTACCCCTGTTCCAGCGCTCTCTTCACCAACTGCTGTTCACTCAAACAGCTGGATCAGAGCAGAGAGAGCCACGGCGTCGTTAGAGTTTTATGTGTACAACTGTTTTGATATGGATTGTCTGCTAGAGGCAGAGATAATGATAGCTTTCAAGGCTTGCACGTTGGACTGGGAAGGAACTGCGCAGACGTGAGGACTGTGAAACACACGCAGCTTTCAATACCGACAGGCAGGCCTTTAGTTGCTCTGATACCATTCAGGGTTGCAATTTCAACACCATTTAGTCACTAATACTGCTACCATTTTTGCGAGGATATTTTTGGAGGGGATATTCCAGTTATACCAAATGAGATTCATTTTAAAAAATAATAATCATCTCAGAAGGAGATCGCTGACCTCCATGAGAAGACCATTTAACACAGGGGCTCTTTTGGGGGAAACATAGAACCATGGGGAACCCAAGGGGGGCATCCATGACATGGCATGAGCCTTGGCTAACTATGTAAATATACATTTGTTCTTGATTGTTTGATAATGTTTCCCCTCCATTGTAACTCCATATTCAACTAATAAAAATAATAATAATAATAATAATAATCTACAACATGGGTATTTTTTCCTTCTCCTTTTCAAAGAAAATCCAAGGAAAATAAAGTGAAAACACATGCTGAAATAGGAATAAAGTATTGCGTGTGAAGTTTCGCACTTGAGCTCCATCCTCAAGCTGGCACTCTTAAGCCATGTGTAATCTGGGAACATCAAGAGTGGATTATAAGGACGGTCATGAGGGAGAATATTTGATATGTTTTGGTTTCCTCATTGATTTTAATGGAACTTTTGTTTCGAAGGAACTTGAAACTTTCTCTTTACTATTATGATCCTCTGCCATTATTGTAATTGACATTTTTTAACTCCCGTAAGTATAGAAAATATTGGTCCTCAAGAGCAATCTGGATAATTTAGGGAAACAGATATGGTTTTTAGAAAGTGAAATCTAGCACCCATTTTCAAATGGACTGAATTTTCCAAACAGGGAGATGAATATTAAGTAAGAGCCACTCAAAATTGAAATGCCAAGTACATGCAGATTTTTCAGCTAAAATGGTATGAAGTTCGTTTTGGCTTGAAACTAAATAAAATAAGAAATACACACATTTAAGACAATGTCTTTGAGACATCTGAGCTCTAGAATTTAGCAAATAAAGTTCCCAAGAGATCAAGGATTTATACTATTGTATCTGTGAAGTCAGCATCATAAATTCCAAATGCACCCAGGCAAAACATCTCTTTAGTGTAACTCAAGAAATATGTGTTGAGTCCCAACTATGCGCCAAGATCTATACTAGATTTAGGGCTATGGTGGTGAAAAGAGGGGATTTTTCTCCCTACTTTTTGAGTGTCTAATCCTTTAGCATGTATCATTTAAGGTTATATTCACCTGCATATAATGGAAAACTCCAATGGCAAAGAGTTTGCACTTGGACTCCCATGGGAGGTACAATGTCCAGCTTACATGGTAGTCAGAGACTTGAAACCTTTCCTTCTTGCTTCTTCTCCAGCATCCTTAGAGAAGTGTCTCTTGATCTAAGACATTTTTCCAAGCCCTAATCATCACCATGCATTTTATTTTTTATTTTTTTTTAAAGAGAGAGGGACAGTGAGAGGGACAGAGAAAGGGAGAAACAACTTTATTTAGTTTTTCACATGGCCTTCGTTGCTCCAACACTTAGTTGTGTACGTGGGCCTGGGGTTTGAACTCGGGTCCTCGTGCTTGCCAGGCAAGCGCCGAAACCGCTGAGCCACCGCTCTAGCCCCATCACCATGCCTTTTAGCCAGCAAGAAGAACAAAAGAACAGAGGCAGAAGATAAGAAGTTTCCTTCCCTTTAAGGAGACTTAGTGGAAATACCATACAACATTTTCACTTACATTTCATGGTGACCCAGCCATACATAGCTGCAAGACAGGCTAAGTATGCACTCTTTTGCCAGCTTCTTGGCCAGACAGCTAAATACTGGATTCTTATTCCATACAACAGAATGCTTGTGACATAGGACACAGCTTGAGGTTTCTTCCAGAAAAGGAAACAAATGTTATGAAGAAAGAAAAATCATTACACTGGTGAAATCAGTTTATTCTGATAACATTCAGTTATGTACTCACAGAGCAAATAGTTTTTTGGATACTTGGAGTAGCATTTAACCAGGAAAAAAAATGTCTTGAAGAATTGAAAATTGTCTCAGCCATAGACTGATCAAGACAATGACTTTCAGGAAGTTACACACATTAAACTGAGAAATTTAAAAATGGTGTCCCATAGAGTACAAAGAAAATGCTCTGGGATTAAGAATGCACTTGGAACTTTGTAGATGAGTTGACTTTTGAACTTGACTTTAAAGTAGTTTTTGAGTTTGGATATGTCAGAATGGCATCATGGAATGGCAAAAGAAAAAGCACATATGTAAAATAAATATTTCATGTACTTTGGTCTGTTTTGGTAGAGCTATCTAAAATCATTTAACCTTTTCCATCCTCAATAGGCTTGTGCAAAAAAAGAAAACAAAACCAAACAAACAAAAAATAAAAACTTACATAAGTATGTTAAAGGAGAATTACAAGGTTCAAAAGTACTGGGGAAATCATAAATCAGTGAGCAAAGGATGTTATTTCCCTTTTCAGAAAATTCAGATTGCAAAAGCTCAGAAAATGGTTATTGAGTGAGAAAAAATAAAGCATTAAAAACATGATCAAGGATGAAAAACATAGGCAAAGAACAGTAATTAAAATGGTTTGGCTGAACAATAACACACATGAAGGACAGTTAAAAGGAATAAGGTTTATTTCGATCCCTGATGTCATAATGAAGAGTTTTGATTTAATTTTATATCATCGGGAAATTTTTGAGCCCATGGCTCATGAAGATTAATTTTGCTTCACTCTTCAGAGTAAATGTGAAAAGATCATTTTTAGTTAAGCAGTTGTTGGAAGTGATGAAAGATTAAAATAGGTGAATGGGTGAGGAAGTTAAAGTAGGGGTGGGTGGAAAGGACTGATATTTTAAGAGTACACTTAACAGAACTCACAAAAGTTTGGTAGAAAAAAGAGTCAAAAATTAACTGGAAATTTTTGAGTAGAGGTGACAAGGAGGGTGAAGGTGTCATCAAAAAATTGGTCACATAGAAAGAACAGAGGTTTAAGAAAAAAAAGCAGGAGTGATGTGCAAGAAATGATGTCTAGCAAGAAATTGCAGAATTAAGCCTGGACTTTGGTCATAACTCTACATTTTCTTATAGACCATTCTCCATTAATAAATCCATAATGAACCTTAACTGGTTGAAGGGAAGGTGGCTCAGAACAGAATTAGGGGTGGAAATTGGCAAAAGAAGTCAGGAAGGGAGCGGAAAAGAATCAGAACAACTGTTGCTACTAAGCATGATTTAAGTAAATTACTTAAAAAATTTAAAATATTGGGAATAAAAGGAAATAATATCTTAGTAATTCAAATTTTGTATTTGACATTAAAGAGCTGTAGCCAATCAGTGCCTTTCTAGAAGAAAATCAGTAATTAAAATATTTGCTTACCTGCATGAGCTAATTATTCTTATTTTAAGTAATCAGATACCATCTAGCTTAATTTCCCCCTATTAAACATTAAGCAGTGATTAATACTGAACTGGCTGTCATGAAATCAATGTAAAATGGAAACACTCCTCCTGATTCAGAATGTCACCATGGGTGTGAAGATCCAACTGCTTGTAAGGGCATCTGAGGCCTGAAAAGATAGAGATCCTCTTCCATGGAGGAAGATTGTCCTTTAATGCAGGATTAAAGTTGCTATCTGCCTCACCTAACACCATTGGTGTCATGATAGATGATAGATACATATAGACAAAGATGATAGATGATAGATGGATAATAATTTTGTTTGTTTGTTTGAATTATTTTTTTGAACTAGGGAGTGAACCCAGAGGCAATTAACCACTGGGCCACATCCCCGCCTCTTTTTATTGTTTTTGTTTTTGTTTTTTTTTTTTTTAATGACAAGGTCTCACTAAATTGCATAGGGCTTTGCTAAGTTACCGAGGCTGGCTTTGAATTTGAGACCTTCCTGTCTTAGCCTCCCAAGCTGCCGGGATTATGGGTGTGCACCACTGCACTTGGCTGGTGACATGATATTTTGAATTAATGATGAGTCTATGGGAAGAGGTCCCTTCTTGAACACTTCACCATCCTTACCCAAATAAGCTGTTTGTTTCCCCATGATCATGCCCACCTCTTTCTAATACAAGGTCAGGAGTACTAATTTTATTCCTTGAGAGATCTATGTGCAACACAAATTAACACAAGAATGCAATTGAAGAGATTGCGAAACAGTGGAAGAAATGAGTACTATAAAATGAGATAGCTTTAAGTCTTTGGAAGAACATTCTTACTTGTTGTCATAAATTCGGAAACTATATGAAAATCAATTTGGAAATCATCCCCCATTCAATCACATTGAAACTACGAGATTTCTGAGAGGATGACACTAAACGGGCTCAAAACAGACATGTAGCAAATTGTACATGCTGTGTAACTTGAGATTTATATTAAAGAAGTAAAGGTATTGAGTAGTTTAATATTTTTTGAAGCATAGTTCAGTTAAACTGTGATTTTGTGTAAAATGCTTTTAATTTTCAGGGCTATAAAAATGTGTTCTATGAATATCTAAATTTGAATATGAATACAAACAAATATACTTTTTTGGGTGCAGGGTTGGGAGAGAGGGGTATGTTATACAGAATAGATTCATTTATGGGTACCCATTATTCCATGTCCATAATAAAATATTTTCTACATGCTAAAAATCTAAGAAAAAGTATATATATATATAATTTTAGGACATTTCAGAGTAAACCTTAAAAAAATAGTGTATACTGCCTCTTTGTTGTTTCAAAAGGCAGTTGGTCTTAATTTTTATGATACCCTTTGTCAATGGCATAATTTTTAGGGTATGTGTAAAATCTATGGTTAAATCAAATTGTAGAAGTTACGTGAGCATCTAAGAAGAAATAAAAACTTCGTAAATGTCAGTGGAGTCAATGTGAGTAGACTAGAAAAAACCATCATTGATTTGGGTGGACAACATTTGAAAATGAATATTTATCCTTAATTAACTGTAATCCTCTCTGTGTGTAATACCGAAAATGTTGAATCAGTTACTTAATACAGTGGGAGGTATCAAAGACTAAAATTGGGAGATGCAGATTTTAGCTGCAACTCTGATTTGGGGCAAGTCATTTAGCCCCTCTGGGTTTTACTCACATAGTCACTCATTTTTATTTATTTATATTTTCCAACAAATATTCAACATGGTTCCCACCCCTAGTTTCTTCTCCCATAGACTGATTTTTTTTAAGAGCCCTTGTAACTCTAACAAGTATATTGTGTAGTAATAACTGCTTAATAAGGGTTTTCATAAAAAGGAAAGTTAAGAGCTTAATTTTGAGGTTTTGGAGTAATACAGTTTGGATTATTGAAAAAATGTTTGTTTGGACTCGGAAGATGGCAGCTACAAACCTATGGAGCTAGCCTAAGCTTCACCAAGAAGAACCAGAAGTCTACAACACCTGGTTCAGAGTCTGAAGATGGAGTAGGAACAAAAACTGGGAAAAGTCCAAGGACAGACAAAATTAAGTAATAGAAGACCTCCTCGTGGAGGTTGGAAACCTTTCAATGAGAATAGACATGGATCAGATACCCACGCAGAAAAGCCACAATTCTTCCAGATGGGTCTTACTAGATTGGTAAAATGGCTTGAGAGCAAAAGTGATTTTATTACCGTAAGAAAAAAAAAATACATGACCAAGTTGCTTAATTGACCTTCACAGTATTTCCATGTTACAATAACATCTGCAGACTGGCGATTTCTAAGCATCTGACGCTATGTGGGATTCTTTTTTTAATGAAACAGTAAGATAAATTATTAATTTAGTTTTTCAGTTCAAACATGTAATTTTAACCATGTATTCCTTCACTGCCCCTCTTTTCCCCATATTTTCCCCATAGTTTTCTTTTCTCTCTCTCTCTCTCTCTCTCGTGCTTTCTACCTGCCTAAATTCCCCAACTCTCCTCAGAGTGAAAAAACTGAGCTGTGTCTATAAGCACCACGAAATAGTCCCTATTATTTTAAAGTTTTAAAGTGCTGGAGAAACGTTAAGTGAAATCCACCATACTCCTCTTACATGACGCATTTGACCTCTAGATAACGCTAAGCGCTTCATCCTCCAATGCTTTTAATTCTAATCCTTGCTGAGACAAAATTCATTGCTTGAATTACAAGACTGAGTCTCATTAAGGCTAAAAAGCAGTGACCCAGATAGCATAATGGATTAATATAGTGACCTTGCAATTTCAGAGCTTTACTTTCAAATCTGACTGTGCAGTGAAATCGTGTCAATAGTCAATTAATCAATTGATTAATACCAGTCAGTAAGTCTGGTAGTTAGGAGACCATTTTGGACAGTGTTATCCTATAAAGAATTAAACTGAGAACAGTGGTCTGCTTATTAACTCTCAAAACCTTTCTCAAATAATCAGAATTTTTTAAATGGAATTGAATGAATTGCCATGATGCATAATCATTAATAATTGTAAAATGTGGACAGACATTCCAATCAGCACCAAGATTTTGAAATTTAAATCATAATAATATATACATAGACATATTAATGATATGTCTACATTAATTTAAAAAAACTGTAAAGTATAATAATCAGTCTTGAGTAAAGAAAAGTTATTTTGACTGAATTATCAAGTTCTAGTCTGGCTTTTTCATTTTTGTAGTGTTGGGCCTTATGCATACTAGGCAAGCACTCTACCACTAAGCTATACCCCCAGCCCGGTGTTCTTTAAGATTATGTGTATTGTCATGATAACTGGGTCCCAAGGAAAATTAATATGTGTGTAGCTCAATAGGACATGCTGCAGTCTACAAAATGTATTTATTTATTGGCCAGAAGTATACTTATGAAAATTTGTTAATTGTTTATTTATTTATTGTAGATGCAAGATATACGGAACCCAGAAGGAGCTCAGTATAACTCCCATCCCCAGATGGCAGCCATAAGACCAAGGGGTCAGCCTGCAGATATCAGGCAGCAGGCAGGAATGATGCAGCACGGCCAGCTGACTACCATCAACCAGTCCCAGCTGAGCGCTCAACTTGGTTTGAACATGGGAGGAAGCAGTGTTCCCCACAACTCACCCTCTCCACCAGGGAGCAAGTCTGCGACTCCTTCACCATCCAGTTCAGTGCATGAAGATGAAGGCGATGAGAACTCTAAGGTATGAACAGGTATTTTTAGAGCCCAAGTTACTTGTAGTACCCATTAGGTCACTTTCTTTGACCTCTAGATGGTACAAGTCTGTATCCTCCAAATGAAGAACCTTGGTGGAGACATACACTTGAGGTTTCAAATCAAGTGGATTAAACTTCATGCCTGGCCAATTATACTTTTAAGTTCCTAATTATCCTTTCAATATGGATGTATTTAGCCTAAAAGTTATTCACACTCACATAATGCACGGTCTTCAGAGTAAGGCAGAAGAAGTCTTATAGGACTCAACTTCCAAATTCAAGCTAATTCACCACTCATTCAAAAACATCTATTTCAATGTAATAATTTTAAGAAGTCAGTAGCCCTGCAGGAGTAGAAGGAAGGTTATATGCGTGTGATGTGAGCGTGTATGTGTGTGTACATGCATGCATATGAGTGTGGGCATTATAATACTGTGGTTAGTTGAGACTTTCAAGATCACTTGACCCAACCATTTCATATTTAGGATGAGGAAAGAAAGGGCCAGGTATGAGGGGCTCCTTCCAGAGGGCCTGAGTACGTGTGAGGTATACCTTTGGTAATGGCCATGCCCATATGGTTATCTCTCTATATCCATCACCAGCAGTATCATTTTTTAAAAGTTATCTGGGTGGGAAGATGGGGTAAGACCTTAGTTGCAAATGGTAATTATTTCCCTACAGTATTATAGGCAACATTTTTTAATGACTGCACAAAAACCAAATGCACCTTTCATCTGAAAACACCAAAATAATTTTTTGCCTCCATTTTCAGACATGCATCCCAAATTCACTCCCATGACAAAGATTTCTGTGCCTAGTTACTGTTAAAAACACTCACTGTTAAATGAGCATTGTGTATTCCTCTTTTTCTTTTTTCCTTTAAAAATCTTACTGAAAAAAATAGTCATTTGCGTTGGTCACTCTCTTCTTTCACCTTTATGAGAATTTTATTTCTGGGAAATGAAACAGTCAAATTGCTTCTAAAGGCCCCTTTATAGGATTCTGAGCTATATGTTTGATTTCCAATAGTTGCATTAATTTTTTAAAGGTCCAGATGAATCCCAATTCATAGATTTATTTAGCCTGATGATAAGATTTCAGCGATGACTATTTTCTTATGTTCTGTTTTCTTGATGCTCTGGCATTTGGGACTTAATCCTGGGGAAACTACCCCTTGCATGGCTGGCTAATGCCTGAAGGTTGCAGATGACTCCCCTGCAATCCCCCTTTTGCTATACAGAACAGCCTACCCAGAACCCACTTTCCAACCTTCTACTTTATCAGACTCCATCACTCCAGGGCCAGGCATGTCACAGCTAGCGACCTGCTCAGGGCCTGACAAAACTATTCAAGCTAATCAGTCCTTAACTTGCTCAGCATGTCCGCCCTGCCTCCCCTGTTCCTTGCACAAAATTGCCAACAGATTCTCCGGGTCATACTTTGCCCTTGCCTGCTTCCTACTTCCTGATAGACCTGGGTGCTTGCCCGGATGGCCCTGTGTTGCGTTCCATGCCTGCTCATTAGGAGTGATCTATGAGTCTAATCTTCTTTCTTCAGGAAAATCATTTCTGTTTTGCCATCCTCCATACCAGATTAAAACTCATCCCAAGTATGAAAACCAGAACTACTGCAGGCCAGGGTCCCACTCTTCAGACTCTCCCTGTTGTCCCTGGGACAGTCACTTAGGAGTAAAGTGAAAAAGCAGGAGGAGGCTGATAGATATTAATAAATAATATATTGGGTTAGTAAACATCTAGACTTTAGCTGACCATTTAGAGGGCAAAATAATTTTCTTCAGAAAATATGGATTATTCTAATGGCACCTAACAGCCACTGAGTACCTGGACCTAAGAGTAAACACCAGGAATTCATGGCCAGTGTTGTAAATGTTGGGTTATGCATGGATGATTCAAGTCAATTTCCTAAACAAAAATGATATGCAGTATATTGTGGGAGGGGGAATTAATGTCCTGCTCATAGTAAGGATCAATTTGTGCATCTGAATTGTATCTTTATCTGTGTTCTTTGCTGACATTTCAGGAAATTAAATGCAAAATTAGTAGCATCTTCTGACAGTAAATTTTATACAGAATTATTCTTAATTACAATAGCATTTTCCACACCCTTCAATTCATGAGTTGATGAGTGAAGAGAAATCTGGAATTCACAGAATTTGCATTTTCAGATTTTGCTATTTGCTATTAACCCCTTACATCCATATTTCATAACTTGGCTAAGGCATGGATTTATGTGTTATAAGTTTCCAGGCTGGTGTGAAATTTTGCCAGTGGATTTCCTACACAATCACAAAATATCTGTATCTCAAAATAATGCATACTTCTGTATTGGTGATTATATAAGCGTTATGTAGTAGAATTCATATTCTAATGTGCAAAATATTGATTTGTGCAGGTTTAGGGATGGATTTCTAGAGAGTGAACCAGTTAGAACAGCTTGTTGTCTACACAAACATTCCCAAGATCTGGGTCAATTTCAGTGTATTTTCCATCGCAAGAGAATTCACTACCCCTTTCCAGCTCTATGCAATATTCTTCACTTTCCCTTCAATTCAAATGATTCTACCCATGTATTCAATTTATATTTATTAAATAGTTAGAAAAATCCCTTGATGAAATGCTCAAGTATTTTTTTAATTACAGCTAAGGATTAAGGTGGAATGTTGCATTGCAACTGCTCCAGTTAGATGTGAAACAGCATTAAGTCAAAAAGATCCTTTAAATAATTTCTAACCAGAGAACCAAAAAGGAATATTGAGTTCCACACCAGGAAAAACAGCAGCTTTTAATGCTTCTTCGTAATGCTTTGTGCTCTCTTTAAGCAATTACTTATTGATTCCAGTTTATCTAATTGAACAATTAAATGAAATAAGTCTGTTTTGACAGAGAGAAATATTATAAATACACCAGTAGAATTAATTATCACCTTATAAACACCACCCATGGTTTTCATTGCTCTGAAGCTGTGTTGACAGCTTTAAGTCATAAATGAGACATACAGTAAAGCATCAAAGAAATATAAACTTAGGCAGCTTGTGGTTCTAAGCCTGTAATCCAGGACTCGTAATTTAACAGGCACTTTAAGACACTTAAAAGTATCTGGCATTACAAGTATATTTTTGGCAGTTTTTCCTTTAAGGAATTTATGGGCTAAGAATCACAGTGTATAAGGTCTTTTTTTTAATCATTTTACTTTCAGTTTTTCTGTTGAAACTATCCTTATGTTTTATATGTGTCTTGCGTAAGTAGCTTATAATGAGATGATCTTTTGCTTTTAAATAGAGCATTTACAGCATTATATTAATAGAAATACTAAAATATCTGGGTTTATCACTCCATGTAAGTGTGATACTTTTTGTATTCTCTAAAAATGTTCAATTTCCTTTTCTTTCTTAAGATTGTTCTATTTTCTTCATTCCATTATTTTTCGTTATTAGATTGGAAATCTCACTTTCTTTCTCTTTCAGTAGCTTTCCCAAATATACAAACGTAGAAAATTCTAAAATTAATAAATACATTTATCTTCTTCCTTAGATTTACTCCATACTTCCTTCCAATTTATATTAGAGCACTTGTTCATTTTTTAGGTAATTTGGTCTCTAGTTTTAATAAACTTCATGAAACATTTTAAAGTTATTTTATTAGTCATTTTATATATAAATCTGGAGGGAAAATATAAATTTTTTCAACTAACATCACATACTTTATAGCTTTAAAATGTTCTTTTGTGGGCTGGAGTGGTGGCTTGGCAGTTCTGGCACTTGCCTGGCATGTGTGAGGAGATAGCTTCAAACCCCAGCACCACATACACAACCAAGAGTCGGAGAAACCAAAGCCACATGAAGAAATAAATAAAATTATTCTCTCTTTCTCTATCTCTCTCTTTTTCACTGTCCTCTCTCTCTCTCTTTAAAAAAGAAAAATAAGAAAATAAAATATTCTTTTGTTAAGATCTTTTGGGAATATGCTTACTTTTTCTGGGTATAGAATTTCTAGATTTACACTTCTTATTCTCCATCAGCATTTGAAAGATGTTATATTATTCCATTAAGTCCTAATTTCTGTGTTACTTTTGAAAATTCTACAATTCTCTTTTTCTTTGAAAGTAATCTGCTTTTACTATCTTGCCTTAGTGCCCTATAGCTTCTGATATATGTGGGTTTCTTCGCATGATCCTGAATTTAATTAGCTCTCTCATCATGGCTGGGAATTTTTCAATAATTTTTTTAGATATTACCTCTGTTCTTGCTCCCTTCTCATTCTATAATTCTGAAAGGTATCAATGTTAGACTTTCTCATGGAATCCTCCACAATTGTTTTCTTTCACATTTGCTTCTTTCTTGTTTGCTATATCACATTCTAACTAATTAATTTATATTTATTTACCAGTTCATAATTTCATAATTATTTTTTCAGTTATATCTAATCAAAACAAAGTGTAAAATGATCAATTGAGGCTTAAATTTCAAACATATTTCCAATTTTATTCTCAAATCTGTTTGGATGTTTTCTTAGTTGTTCGTATTTAATCTCATCTATGCATAAAAACATCAAATATATTTGTTATATACTCTCTTTGGTAATTCTAATACATGAAGTCTTTTATGGACTGATTCTGTTTTACTGGCTTTTTTGTTTTATTTTGCCTTTTTATTTATTATTGCTATTATACTTTTGGAATGAGAGATGATACTTATCTGGTTTGAAAAGAGCATCTTCCAAAGATGATTTGTAGTTGCTTTTGCAGATGTCAGGGGCCATTATAATCTAGAACAACACTTAGCTTGAAGCTAAGATGAGCCACATGGTGCTGCAAATGCTGGCTTTTATTCTTGAATTATCACAAGAGATTTTTTTTTTCTCCTCCTAGTATCAAAATTCCAGAGCAATTATCCTTGTAGGTCCTGAGATGACCTTTACAAGTAAAATTATTTCACTCCACCCTTGCCCTGAGAATCTCTTCCTGACTGTAATAGAACTCTCCTATAAACATGCTGCGTTGGTGAACCACGGACTGGGTCTTGTAGCTACTGCACCCTTTCCTCCAGTGTCACAGCTGGTTCAGCAAACGCATCAAGATGAGAGTTGACTTTAGTATTCTGCTTACTTCTTTGGGTTTCATCTTGCACTTATTTTTGGCTTTCAACAGTATCTTACTAATTTGTTAGTTTACCAGTGTATGTGCTCTGACATACTGAACAGAAAGTTTTTATTCTCAAAGCAAATACTATGTCACTACAACAATAATTAAATAATCCTTTATTGGTAAATAACAGTATTTGTCACTGTTCCATAGGCAAGAAAACTGATAGTGTTCTATAAACATCAAGGAAATGAAGCCCTGTTAAAAATCAAATGTCACATTATCTTATCTAGCAATGGCACAGAATACTTAAAATTGGTATTTGAAAATCTGGCGGTTCCTACATTAAACTGCATTTATTATACAATTGCCCAATCCCTCAAATGATATATATGATGTTTCTAGCAAACTCCTTAGACCCCAGCAAACAGATGTTCCTATTTTTTGTTTGTTTGTTTGTTTGTGATGCTGGAAATTGAACCCAGGGGTGATCTAATACTGAGGTGAAGCCCCAGCACCCACTTTTTTTATTTTAATTTTTATTTTTGAACAACCTTACAAATTTTTAACAAAATAATATAAAATGTGTATAGTTTCTGGATACTAAATTTACCCCCAGCACACACCTTTTTAAATTTTGAGACTACACTAAATTACTGAGCCAGTATGTGATTCTAAATTATTGTTTCTAAAATCTAAAATATAAATAATTGAATTATGGTAGCATATAGTATTTTCAAGGAGCATGTGTTCTTAGACTTATTATAGGTGACTGAGCATATTTGATTAATCCATGGAATAAAAACGAAGTGAGACTTAGCACACACCTGGCATTTAATTCAACAGTATCCTACTGCAACACTTCACCTTCTTTATAAATCAGGAGAAATCTTCAATACAAAATAAGAAAAAGTAAACATATCACCCTACTCAGACAAAGTTAGAAAAGATCAAGTGAATTGAACACAATTGACAAATATAACTAGTAGGTATATATCATTACAACCAACCTTTTTTCTCACTTTAAAATGATTTTTCTGAATAGTAGCCCAAACTTTCTGTTTCACATGAAGCCACCGAGTGCCTTTGCTAAACTCACCCAAAAATAATACTAAGCTTTGTTTGGCAGAATCAAGGATCCTTAAAAAATGCAATTGTGTTACAAACTCTAATACTGATGCCATGCCCCCCAGTTGTGAATCATTTCAAAAGTAAAGCACTCCATGTGTGCTTGATAGTTTGAGTCATTGAATGTTCTGTTATTATTAATGATAATAATAAACCCAATTGTAGAATGAAAGAAGTGTTCCAGCCTTGCTGACTTCACAGTAACTAGATGACTTACTTTCCATGCTAATTTGAATTTATTCTCATAAGGGGATTTTGGATAGCACAGTTTAGAAAGAAAAGATAGAATAAATTTAAGCAGCAAAAATTTCACTGACAGAAACAGTACCATCACACAAAAAAAGTGCTGTGATATGCCCTGTTTCTATGGTGAAGATTTTGTAATATTTACTTTCTATGATAAGAGTTATAAGTGGAGTTCTATGTTGTTTGTTCAGCCTATTATGCAGATGGTGCTTGATTAAAATCTATTTTAAACTACAGCGATTACTGCAAGATAGTGTGCATTAAACAGCTCTCCCCGTTCCATTAAAGGCTTTGGGACCGTGACAGTTTATTTTAAATATGCTTATAGACATTTCTAACTTCTCCAGGGACATTTCAATATCCGTGATTTTTCCTTGATAGTATTTCTTTTTGAGGCATTGGGGATCAAACCCAGGGCTTCGTGCTTGCTAGGCCAGTGCTCCCCACTAAGCTACCCACACCCCCTTCCTTGATAATCTTAGGATGTACTCCGAATTCTTAGAAGTATCATCTAAGCAACACTGTTAGCACATAGCAGTGTTTTAAAACAAAAGATTATTTATTTTTTTGAAAAAAGATAATTATTTCTTGGTGATCAATAACTTAAATGCATCCCTATAATTAAACAATGCTATGTGACAGGAGGTGAATTACAAGAAGCCCACGTTGGGCTTTGAGAGCTACATCTAGGTCTTTGAGTAAGTTATATGAAGCATATGTATCTGGGTAAAGCTTATTTGTAATATTCATTTATAAGTAGTACTTTTGAATTTGTGTATGCATTTATTTATGAGTGCTTTAATTGAATGAGAAATAAGTCTGTGTGCAATAGGAGCTACATTTAGGGCATCAGCTCAGCCACGTTTTAGTCACTGAGATTTTCATGATTTTTTTTTATGCATTTCAAATTTTCTTTGCCTGGTAATTCTTTGCCTTTGCTAAGTGTTAAAAAATACAAGAGTAGAAACATGTGATGATCCACTGTATTACGGCATTGTACTAATTCTTTGAAGGATGTAACGTTAACTTCAATATACTGTCACGGTGAAGAGTTTTTATTTTTGTATTATAAGATTTCTCATATATTCTAAAGGTTACGATGTTGGAATTAACTCTCCAGCCACAGAAACCTCGAAACTTTAGAAATACTGTACTCTCGTTCAGGGTCTTATACACAGTGCTGAACTGCCCGACACAGTAACCACTAATCATCTATGACTGCTTGCATTTAAATTTAATGAATTATAATTAAATTTTAAAATTTTTGATTCCTTAGTCACACTAGCCACATTATAATTGCTCTATAGCCACATATGATTTGTGGCCACCCTTTTGGACAGTGTAGAGAATATTTCTATAACTCCAGAAAGTTCTCTGAGACAGTGTTGCTGTGGACTACAGAAATCAGAACTTCTTAGAAATTGAAGATATAAAATTGTGAACATTCATCCATCAATGCATGAAGTCAGAATCCAGATAGTACCCAAAATTCAGGTCCAAGGATATATTATAAATCCATTTAGTTAATTTTTCTCCCACAATCATATTCATCATCATTGTGTTCATTTCAAATAATCTGTGGTCAAAAGAGCCAGGTAATTTTCAAAATGTAATCCATTACTGGCATATAAGTGGATCCAAATTATAGCAACATTTCTTTTTTCAAGGAGGCTTTGCATACAAGCAGAAAGTAGGTTTTACAAATTCCCAGTTCATTACACGGAATCTAAAGTGGCAGATCATTTCTGCCCCTGGACCATGCAAGAAAAGTGAAAAAAGGAAAAACAGACCAAGGGGCAAACAGAGTTAGCAGGCACTGCCCATGTATTTGGATATGAAAGACATCAAACCACAACAGTGAATTTCCATTCCATTTATTACAGCCTAAAAAGCAAAGCTATTGTGCATACCCAGTAAGCCTTTGAGATGAACATCAAGCAATATAATAAATAATTCTCTCCAAAGCACATTTTATTATACGAAATAAAAATACATAGCTTTCATACATAGCTTTTTCCTAGCTTATCTAAGTCTTCTGTGGAAATTGGGCATTATCCTAAATAAATCATAGGTGAGTTCCATGAGGACACTTTTATGAGTGGTCAGAGTATTATGATCCAAGAATATATAGCTTTGATGATGTATTTTATTATTGAATGTAAAACAGTGAATCTTGGGTAAGGAATATTTTAGGTCTGTCCTGTAGATTGATCTTCCCAGATGCCAATTCCATTGCATAGCAGATAATTCAGACCAAGGTTAGCATGCATATATATTTAAAAGGAAAGTTTAATAGACCCGTATGCCTTCACCTATTGCAAAGACAAAGATGCTGTGCTATTATGAGACTGGTTGTCTTGCCCTAATGGGGTGATACCCCAGCTCTTCAGCTTAGTGCCTCTTGGGTACTCAATCAGATATACAATTGAAACTTCAAAGTTACATCCCATAGAACAAAAATGATATTTTCTTAACTTTAAAAATGTGGAAGCAGAACAGAATTCATGACTTCTACCAACCAAAGCTCTTAAGAATGAGCAAAACTATACCCTACTAATTATACAGGACAAGCCAGGAAATTCAAGGAAAACCTTCCAGACAACTGCCTGCATGATTGTTTTAGGGTTTCCTATAGGGTTGCTGTACATTGCCTCAATATGATAACTTGTGTTTTTTTACACTTAATATTTGAGTTTCTTACTGGCAGTAAAAGGTTCTCCTTCTTCATCAGGTCATGTCTAGAAAGTAGAGTCCAGTTTCAAACACAAGAGGATACCTGTTCTCATACCAATTTTATAAGGAAATAAGCACAAATACCTGTGATTCAAATAATTTTGGGCAATGGAGGAGGGAAAAATAATTTGGGAAAATCCTTTAATAAGAACATTTACATTGCATGTTAGGAGTTTTATCTCTATGATTGACATTTGATTATTTTGCAGAAAGATTACTAATTATATATATTATATATATATATATAATCTTCAGTCATCGAGATTTCAATGTGTCCAATCATTAACTTTTAATTAAAGTTTAAAATGAGTTTAGTTAATATTCCATATGGAAAACAATCCACTTATCTCTTCACTTTTGTTCACCTTTTTTTAAACTTTTTTTAAAGAGAGAAGGACAGAGAGAGAGAGAGAATCAGTTTTTATTGAGTTTTCACATGGCTTTCATTGCTCTGACACTTAATTGTGTATGCGGGTTCTGGGGTTTGAACCCGTGTACTTACGCGTGCCAGGCAAGCGCCATAACTGCTGAGCCACCGCTCTAGCCCTTTGTTCCCCTTTTTTTAAATATTACCAATCTTTGATTTTAAAAAAATGCCCTCTAATTTCTTGACCATTCCTTATTTCCCAACTTTGGTGAGGTGTAATGGACATAGAAAATAGTGCATAATTAAAGAATACAACTTAATGATTCAATGCACACGTACACTGTGAAATGATTGCTGCAATTAACTGTCACATCCATCCACCCTCACCTGGTCACCTTTTTTGTTATTGTTTTCTAATGGTTCTTCTTATTTTTTTTTTTATGACAATGCTTAAGACCTACTGGATTACTCTTCAAATATGTGGTACAGTACTGTTAACTCTAGTTACTGTGCTGTAAGATCCTCAGAAGTTAATCAGCTCACAAGTGAGAGTTTGTAATCTTTGACTACTCCATTTTTAAAATTCTTCAAGTGGACCTTGCTGACTCCTCTTATTTTCCTTTTCAGTAACTATGAATGTAAAACTGCCATGTTTACAAAATTTGAAAATTATAAAAAGTTGAAAGAGAAAAGCGACAAAGACCAATCCTAGAATCAAGGAAATTACTATTAGCATGTCAAATACTTTTTAACAGTCTGTGCATGTGTTCTTTGTCACTGTGCATTGCTTATTGCCCTAACATGCTCAAGTACATTTGTGAGGCTTAATTTCCTGTAATAGAAACCATTCCTTTTTCCAAATATACTGTGACTTTGAGTTTTTATTCTTGCTACTATTATAACAAATGTTAAGCAGTTTCTGTGTTTCATTAACCATGATAAATGCCAGTGATCAAAACTAGACCTGGATCTTGACTTCACAGTGCTTAGAGGCAGGGGCAGCTGCACACAGAATACTGTGTAAGTTTGATACATATTGTGAAAGGAACTCTACAGAACTAATCAACTGAATAACAAGAGCCCAATTTGAGTTTGAGATATCTTTGACATTTGCAAATGGACATGCCCAACAATAATTCGATGAATGCAGATCTCAGGGAAAATGTGAACTTGACAATCACCCAGTCACAAATGTCAAGAGTGAAGAGGATTTACGGGAAAAAACAAAAACATCAGGAATGCTACCATATAGTGGCCATATGGAGGGAAATGAGCTAAAAACAAAACAAAATAAAAACATTAATTTTAAAATATATTTATCGAAGAATTGAGTTATTGTACAATCATAAATTCATATAAAGTAACAATATAATATGCATTTGTTCTTAAACCAGAGTTACCCCCACATCACCCACATCCCAGTCTCTTGATTCTTCTATATTTTGCCCCTACAAGCAATATAAATGTTTAGATTGTGAATTGTCCAGAATTAAATGATTGTGTAAGTATTATTTGGATTCTCCGGGCCAGGTGGGGCAGTAAAGAGTATGCTACATTGTTTGATTATCTCCCTAGATCCCTCACTATCTTCCCTCCCTCTCCCCTCCCCTGCACAAATCTCCTCCGCTCACATATCTATGGTCCCCTTAGATTATGTGTTGTTATGCCTTTGCTGAGTCTAATACATGAGTTTGACAATCTTTCACCCAAACCTGGGTTTTGCTCTAGCCTCCACAAATGAGTGAAAACATTCGACTCTTGACTCTCTTGACTCTCTGGGTTTTGGCTAACTTTGCTCAGCATGATTTCTTCCATCACCCATCCATCTACGTTCAAAGTCTGCAATTTCCTTGTTTCTAATTGTCTAATTGCTGAGTAGAATTCCATGGTATATGTATATGTGTGTGTGTGTGTGTGTGTGTGTGTGTGTATATAAAATCACAGTTTTGGGATCCATTCATCCAGTGAGGGGCATCTGGGTTGGTGCCATAATTTAGCTATTATAAATTGAGCTGCAATAAACATAGATTTTGCTGTGTCTCTGTAATAATGTGCTGATCCTAACTCCTCTGGGAAAATACCCAGAAGAGGGATAGCTGGATCATATATTGGATCCATCCTTAATTTTAAGGCCAACAAGATAGGAGTAAAACACTTCAAGGGTGGTGTTGTGGAACGGATGGAAGAGAGGGCCTTCCCAGTGAGAAATCAGGTCAGAGCCATACTAAAAGTCCTTTGGATTTAGCAGTGTAGCCAGTGACCTTAGGAAGAGCTAAGTGAGGAGAAACACACTCAGGTGAATGGCAAAGGCTGCCTACAGCCCACAAAGACAACCGCTTGGAGGGGTTTGCTTAGAAGAGAAGGAAGATAAAATTATATGTAGCCTTGGGGCACAGAAAAATGTTTTCCTGTTTGTCTCTCAAGGTAGTTAAATGTCAAATGGAAGAGTAGAGAAGAACAGTTGAGAGGGTTTGAGTGAGGCCTGTCTGCAACCCTTCAGCATCTGATTCAACCAGGGTAAAGAAAGACCTGGCTCTGGGGTATTCATCAAAAGCTTTCCAGGTGATGCCAGCATGCAGCTATATTTGAGAACCTCCATTCTGTGTCACAAAGGTCTATATGTTTAAATTAGAGTCTGCCCATCAGTTTGCCCTGTATCAGCTCAGCTCCAGCATGCTAGCCCACCAACAAGTTTACATAAGGGCCAACAATTTGACAGAACCAACTCTCAGATCCATCCTGGGGAGAATCTATCATCTTGCGTTAATCTACATTAGCTTGTCAACTCCGTTCAGAGCCTCCTGTCCCCACGGGGTTCTTTGATCTGCTTCAGTGGATAATTTCAGAATGATAATCTTTTTAATATGTTTTTCAATAAAGACAAAGAATTAACTTAGCTTTCTTCCTATCTCTTTTTGATACTTGGACGTATCTTTCAAATTGATCATAAGGTATCCAATATTAGGGTCATTTCCTTCCATTTGTTCAGTGATTTTTTTATATCAGGATTGAATCCAGGGACAATTAAACCACTAAGCTATATTCCTAGCCACCTCCCTACTACACCTTCTTTTAAAATTTTTATTTCAACAGGGTCTCCCTAAGTTTCTTAGGGCCTTACTAAGTCACTCAGTCTGGCTTTGAACTTGTGATCCTACTGCCTCAGCCTCTTGAGCCACTGGAATTACAGGCATGCACCACCATGCCTGGCACAATGAATTATTTTTGAATTTTCTAAAGTTTCATAATTAATATTTGAATGTCTTTAACACTTTTTAAAATAAAAACTATATGCCATCTCAATGATCATAAAATAACACTGCAGCTGATTTACAGTAGATAAACAATGGCCCAGAAAATTAATTTAACAATAACAACAACAAAAAAAAACATAACTAAAAAGATAACAAAAAGAGGGCTTGAAGCTCTAGATCCACCAATGTATGCATGGGCTTCTCAGCAGATCATACTTCCTCTGCAATGGCAGCAGGCATTTCAAACAAATTCCCCACCCAGCAAAATGGATAAGGTATATATTACATTATGTCTGTAGAGCGGAGAAAAGTGACAGTCACCACAACAAAGGAAGATGGAGAATCTGCCATGTTAGTGGCTTCTCGACCAGGGGGTAATGCACATAGGACTTAGGATGGTGGAAGAAGCATGTGGAAAGGATTCTTCATTTATAAAACTACTGTGTATTACTGTTGAGTCATATAATTTTTTAACTGGGAAGAAATCCTAGACTGAATTGCTCATTTTATAAAGATGGTTGAAATGACATCACTCTAGTCAAGTGGAAAAGGTAATATTCAGACATAAGTGTCTGAACCACACCCAGAGTGGTCACCCCCACAATTGCATCAGAATAGCAATTAAAATTATTCAGATATTCACACCTGAAACAATGGGAGAAATAGAATAGTTTTTAAACTGAATAAAAAGTTGGTTTAGAAATCTCTAGAATCTAGTTTTTAGCGATACAGTCGCCAGTATAGTAGCTATTAGCTATTTAAATTTGAATAAGGCTAAAATTTAGCTCCCTATTCACTGAAGCCACATTTCAACTGTTCATTAGCTTAATATGACTTGTGACTATTATTAGAAGAGTGCAGATTATAGAACTTTTCCATAATTGCCATGGTCTAGGGTCTAGATCATGCCATTTTCTACACTATGAGCATTGTCAGATTTTTCCCAGTAGCGTTCCATACACCTAAATGAAAAGCCATCTAACCTTTCTTAGCTGAGATGTTGCCCCCATGGTTTTAAAATCATAATTAGGAAGATAAGAATTAATTCCCCAGAAGCAAGCAAGTTAGATTGTTCATCCAACAGGGTCACTACAAAAGAAATTTGCTACTGTCAGAGTTACAGTGAAAGAGAAGAATAAAAAGTTAGAAGAGTTAGGCATAGCACTTAATTGTGGAGCAATAGTATGGAAGGAATCAATGGTGATGATGGTGATGATGATTTTGCAGTACTGGAGATTAAAGTCAATGTTCTAAAGTCCTAGAACATGCTAGGCAAAAACTCTACCATCGAGCCATATATCCAGCCATTTATTTTATTTTTGTGATAGGGTTTCACTAAGTTGCCAAGTCTGGCCTTCAACTTGCCATCCTCCTGCCTCAGCCTCTGGAAGAACTGGTATTATTGGCATGTGCCACCACATCCATCACAAAATTTTTTGGAGTTATATAAATCGATCTGGGTGAAGAATGAATATGAGTACTACATGAAATATGAAGACATTTGTTTTGTTTTGTTTTGTGTGTAAGTGTTTCCCTGGTGCTGGGGATTAAACTCAGGTTCTCTAGCATACTGGGCAAGTACTCTACCACTGAGCTACACCCTCCTCCTGAAATATGGAGTTTTATCTTAGAACGTAACAATAGTGGCTACAAATTTTCTGTTCCTCTGGTTTGTCTATAATTCTTTGTCAATTTTTGTTTCAGATCAATGGGGGAGAGAAGCGGCCTGCCTCTGATATGGGGAAAAAACCAAAAACTCCTAAAAAGAAGAAGAAGAAGGACCCTAACGAGCCCCAGAAGCCTGTGTCTGCCTATGCGTTATTCTTTCGTGACACTCAGGCTGCCATCAAGGGCCAAAATCCAAATGCTACCTTTGGTGAAGTCTCTAAAATTGTGGCTTCGATGTGGGATGGTTTAGGAGAAGAGCAAAAACAGGTAAGAAGGGGTCCAAAATGAAAGCAGTGATCAACATGACTTGAGACTGTATTCACTCTTGAAGAGATGATTTCTAAGGGCTTTGGGCAAATTCTTCAGTCACCAGAACCGTGGCTCAGAATGTGCTCATCAGAACCCAACTTTAAGAGACATTCACGTAACTTTTATACTCCTCCATCAAGAGCATGTTAATTGCCTTGTCTCAAAGTTTATATAGTGTAGTTACTCTTGAAAGGACTCCTGCAAATCCCAGCAAAGATTACATCATTCCTCCATGTTGCCATTGTGATCATAAAGACCAAAAACAGTTCTTAAAGGTTTTTGAGAACCATCCATACCTCTCTTCAGCACTTATTTACTTTTTTTTTTCCCTTCAAAATCCTCTTTGCTCTTTGCAAAATGAATCTCAAATTGAAGAGTTGCTAGCCTTGGCTATTTCCTAAAGACCACTGTGGTGTTCAGCACTCCCTCACCCCATATGTATTTGCACCACATTTCCAGGCTGTGTGAACTGGGGACCAGATGCCTAAGTTTTCCTTCTTCTCTTATGGACTGCCATCGTGTGACTGAGGGCCAGACTTAGGAAGGGCCATGTGACACATGGTGGCAAGCGTACCAATAACTCATAAGATCTCAAAGAGGATGGGAGATCCTGCAGAGAGGGTGAGTGGATATAGATATAGCCATCCTAACAAGGAAGCCATATTGATCCCCTAAGTCTAAACCAGGAGCTAGATGGCCATTGACACCATACGGAAGCTTATTGTCACAAAGAAAAGAAAACAATTAAATAAGCATGATCACTAAAATAAATCATTGGAATGGCTATGTAGATGAACTTTTTGTACTGCAAAATACTGAGTTGCATTAATGAGGTACTAGTCTCATGTTTGGTTCTTGATAGAAACAGGTACCTCTCTTTATCATGTCCTGAAAAGTAAAAACAGAACATCTTATACCGATTCATGCATCCAGAAGAATCGATATACTGTAACTACTTATCAACATCTATAACATACGTAGGGCCTTATTAAGCACTTGTGTTATTTATCTCATTTGCCCCACTCAAAACTCATAGGTACACAGAAAATTATCTTCCAAATTTTGCAGATTGTGAAATGGAGCTAGGTAGATTAAATTCATTCATTTATTCAAGAAATGTTTGCCAAGCACTGATTTCCCAGGCATTGTTTTAGGGAGATATGGCAGAGAACAGGCCCTATTGTGTTGAAAAATTTGCCACAGATTACATGACTGATACATGAATTACTATGACTAAAGCTTGTCACTTACAGTTTTTTTCCTGACAAATCCTATGGAATCAATAATAGTCGAAATGATAATACCAGTTGCTAAGGAAACATAAAACCTGGCCCCTTGTCTCCTCTTTCCTGTGTCAAAGCTGTCTTCTGTCTCATGGCCTTTCCAAGACTGCTAGTCTAATGGATGCCTTCCTCGGGAGCACAGGCCCCCACCCTGAGTCATCTTGAAGGATGGAGAACACACCATTAAAACTTGCTCTGTGCACTCAATTAAAATGTCCATCTCACCGTTAAGAGGATAGTTGGCCTTGTGTTGTGAGACTCTAACTGAAAGCTAATGTCGTTGTTTCAGGATTTCAGAGCTGGTTTCTATCTAACTCAGATCAATTTGCTCTTCTACTCCCAAATCGGAGGTGTGTTGCCAATGGCTGTTGGACAATCACGGTGGAATTATACAGACTTCAGTCCTTCACTTAGTTGACCATTGCTGAATGACAGACTAAGTGCACAGTGACCAGGATTCCCAACCTTGACCCCTTCTCTGAATGAAGTCACCTTAGTGCCTCCCTGTTCTATCCATGATGTGGCATATAAAGACCCATCTCTTTCTTTCTGCTCCAGTAACCCCTTTGTGTGTTCTTGGATATACACTCAGCTTCAATATTCTAAACTCTTTTACTTTTTGAGATAGAATTTCCTGAAGGAAGCTTTCAGAAAGAGACTTCCTTCCCTAAGGACTGTGTACAGCAACTCTAGTTCATGAAAAGATACGCATGATTTCTTGCTCAACCGAATGGGGAATATCGTTCCCAAGTTCCTTGGTGCGGCCCTGGCTTCTACTTTGTCAGAAGCTTTATTTTGAAGAACATCAATCACCTTTTCTAACAATCATTTTATTTCTCCCATCTAACTTCCTGATCCCAGGTTTTTTCTAATTATTTCTCACATTCAGTGCCTTTAAAAGAGGGAGATTGAATTGGTCTCTTAGATAACCAGTATTAAAAAAGAAGTGTCTGTTATTTCTGGTGGAAAAGAATAATGTTCATGTGATAAAAATCAGCTAGTTTCTCAAAGCAGTAACATAAAGCAGTGAATTTCTTCCCACCAATTCCATTATACTATGGTTTTCCCTTTTTAATATAGGAAGAAGTGGCTGGGACTATAACTTAGTGGTAGAACATTTGTCTAGCAAGAGCAACACCCTGGGTTCAATGCTCTGTACCACAAAAATAAATAAATAAAGGATAGAGAGGAACATTAAGGTAGTATCCTACATCCTTTTTCTCTGACCATATGAGGTGTTTATAGAAAAGAATATGAGATCAACTATTCTCAACTGTGATGTTAAAAGGGAAATGATTCCCATCCACCCATTCTGATTTTCAAAATTCAGGACAAGTCTTCCTAGTACAGACAGGATTACAATTATGATATAATATTCAAGACTTTTTGATGGCATATATATGTGTGTGTATAATAACAAACATTTCCCTTTTCTCTCTTGTATTTTATTTCTAATTTAATAATTAACACACAATAAGTCTACCTTTGAACTCTCTACTAATGGAAATAGTTAAGCTAGAATTCATTTTATAAATAAAGGTTGAAATTGCATAATAGGTGACTGTGTAACTCATTAGGTATTATAAAGCAATCTCATAATAAAAATCCAGTTGCTAACAAAATTTCTACCAAGAATGTTTAGGAAAATACTTGGAAAGAACTCCATCTTTTGTTTCGTATAAAAAGCAAATGTTTTAAAATTTGAGCTCTACTTTGAGAGCTACCAAAACAAGGTATTGGGAGCAATTTGGGTCACCCTAAGATGGTTTATCCTCAAGCATGATACTCCTTTGTATTAATGGGGATTTAGTATAGCCTATTCCTTCCTCATAAAAGACGATCTTGCTTGATAAATAAGAGTATGACTGCAGATTATGCTAAAAGGTTTGGTTTATGACACACATGGAATGCAGGCCCATCCCAGGGACAAGCAAAGGAGAGGCAAATGCATGAGCTAAGATGCCCCTTACAAAAGAGAGCACATTGCATCCGACGGGCCACCTCTCTGCTGCTGTGTGGCAGCCTGGCCCTAAGAGTTTGCAAGAGCTGCCAGCAAAGCAAACAAGCCTGCCTCGAAGGCACATTTGGGCATCCAGAAAATTTCAGCAAAACATCCCGAAGTGTTATTATGTTCTATTACCACCTGTTTTCTCCCTTTATGTTGACTCATTGTGCCAACATACTATAATATCTGTTTCAAACTTAAATTAATTGCACTTTATTCTCATTTAATATTCAGATCGAGGAGCACACATACTGCTGCATCGTTTTAAAGGAATATTCTTAGAGCAGAATAGAGGCTTACTATTAAACTGCATAATTTTGGACAAACATGCATATTACAGAACAAACCCACATGGTGTTTTCAGTATTGTGTAGGCAGCTGGTTCGGGTACATGGCTTAAGATTTCCTGTGCCACAATTGTTTGGAAATCCTGTTGTCATAATAACCCTCAATTACGAAATAGAAACACAAACTGAGCAAAAATGGACAAAATTATTGATGACTTATCGGGGGCTCAGAAAATTACAATATTTCAGGGAAAAACAGTTATTAGTGAGATTACAATTGAATGTTTTCTCGTCAGCCAGAGGGAACAAGGTTAATAGAGCAGTCATGTATTTACACCACACACTACCTCGATGTGGAGGATAGCCAGGAATAAGCTGCTGCAGATCTTTATTTTTTTGAGAATCTATAGAGTGAGAAACTTTATGTACTTTGGTTGCTGCGAAGAATGTTTCAAAAGAGGAAAAATTAAAAAGAAGCTGAAAGAAGTGATAAAAAAAACCTCCCTCATGAATCATTCCTACCCAAGCAACTAAACAAACTCCACATATCAGAGATCGCTCCAGTTTAAGACTTTGGAAGATGGTGCTGAATCTGGAATGGGAAGGGAATTGTGTTTGGGATTCCAATCGGGGGTTTTAAATGCTAATGACTCCTAAGACAATGAACAGCCCATTCCAGAAGCACACCAAGTTGTTTCAAAGGCACCAGATGGAGAAAGAAAGGAGAATAAAACACTAGCATTGCTGTGATGTTGGTCTTCCCTACTTATCTTTCACTCACTGGAACCTACTGAGAAGAAAAATTAATAAGAATAAGTTAATAAAAGCATGCCCTTTTTATCTAGGATCCTTGGAGTTTCAGAAAGCCTCAGCATATTTTTATGAGATTTCAGCTATATTTTCTATTTACTTCCATGGCTTCTGGTCATTGTCGTTAGTATAGGATGTGGATTCACAGTAACAACAGAGGACAAATCAAATCTGACCCCCCCCCAAAAAAATCTGGCTTCGAAGCAGATCAGTTAGGTCCAAAGAGCGATCTTGAGTCCTTTCTAGCCATGGAAAGTCATCTTAAATCAGAACCAGATGTAAATTACTAAATGAACCTTAAATTCCTAATTGGAGACACAGTTGGGCTGTGAGACATTTAGCAAATTACAAACAAAATGTTCTTGTTTACATTACATTAAATGGCTTTAAAGCTGCAGCCAAAGAGCTAAATAAACATGCTGTTATGCTAAAAATGGAGTGGAAGGGCTATTCAGAGTTGGGTGCATTCGGGAGAAACCACAGCCCACCAGTGCCCAGAGAATGTCTTTCTGTAAATGCTGGTCCTTTCCTGGAAGAAGGAAGGGGTCTACCTGGAGTTGCGGAGCCCAAGGAGCAGACATGGCTTGCAGGGCAACCTTCTGAATGCCGTAACATATGCCTTCTTTCGGGATGCATAATTCATATCCAAGGATATTAGCCACAGCAGTTCAGCTCAATAGCAGCACCTCATTATTTTATCTCTCAGTATTTATTCGTATGTTTGACGCCTCATGAAATTACTGTTAATGTGTTTATATAAGGGCAGATCTGACACAAGTGGGAAGAATGTAATTTCCTACTCATTCTTCCCTGCTGCTGCGTCCTCTTCCCCGGTAGAAGTGGCAAGTGTAAATAGTTAATTTGCTTCAATTATGAGCCTGTCCTGCTAAATTAGAAGCAGCAGGGATATGAAGAGCCAGAATTATACTTAGGAGGCAGCTGACAAATCCTCTGAGCCCACAGAATCAAATCATTTACTCCTCACTGGTGCTCAAACACCCACTACATAAATGCTGCCGGGTTTTGCTTTTTTCTTTTTTTTAACCCCCTTCCTTATCTTAAGATAAAATTTGGATTTTATGTCAAAATACTTAAGGTTAAGGAAAATCCTGTTGCACTGTACCATTCACACATGTTTATTCTCCCAACCACATTAAGCCTAGGAGTAAAGAATATGGAAAACAATTGTTCATTTAGAACTGATAGTGTGTAAGTGATATTTATATTCATATAAATTTGAAACTGATCAAACAAAATTATTATATGAAATGACAAGAATATTTTTTTCTTAAAGTCAAGGTACATATACATATACCTAGGTATTGTCACATCAATGCAGTTATTGTATGCCATCGTGGGTGTAAACACACGTAGTACATGTATGTAAATACACTCTGTGGGAACAGCGGATATTTCATTGGAAAGTTTCTGTGATTTTCAAATGAAGGGTGATAACTCCAACATGATACTCTTTCAAGTCTCATGTGATTTATGTATTATTTGAAATGATATTTGGGGGAGGTTGTATATCTATCTATCAGAACTTCTATTTCCGTGAATATATGTTTTCTTTTAGAAGATGTAGTTTACAAATTTGTTCTCAGCACTCCTGATAGCGCTGATTCATAAAAGGGGAAATCCTATTCTAGGGATTATACACTCAGCGAATAGACGTGTGCTGCACAGCTCCACAAATACCATGATGGTCCTATAAAATTATATTAACAAGTGATGTTGACGTTGTGGTCTTAGTTTGTACAAGCGCATTTTATGATGTTCCCACACTACAAAATCACACACTAATGCATTTCTCCCTGTTATTAAGTGATGTATGACTGTATTTCATGAGCACCTATTAGGTACCATGTACTTCCCTGCATGCTGGGACTTAGCAGTCTACAAGAGACCAGACCCTGGGATTGAGCTCCTGACCAAGCGGCAAAGGGAGTTCTTACCAGTAGGAGGAGCCATTGAGCAAACAAAGAAGGCTCTTTTTTGTTTGTTTTTTGGGTTTTTTTTTTTTTTCAGATTGATTTGATTCACATAATGGTATTCTCTGCCCTATACAGACCTTGAGACATTGGATAAAGTGATTATTCATTCTAGTCTGAGTTTTCTTATTAGTAAAATGGGAATGATAATACCAGTGCAACATTTGGGGCAGCTGGGGGACTAGGTATTAAGCCCAGGGGCACTTTACCACTGACTTGCATCCCTGGTTCTTTTTATTTTTTTATTTATTCATTTATTTTTATTTTGAGACAGGGTCTCACTAAGTTGCTGAGACTGGCCTGAAACTTGTGATCCTCCTGTATCGGCCCCTCAAGTCAGTGGGATTACAGGTGTGCACCACTACACTCAGTCAATGCAACATTTTTCTTTCTTTTTTAAAGAAAGAGGGACAGTGAGATAGAGAGAGAGAAAAGACAGAAGCAATTTTTATTTAGTTTTTCATGTGACTTCTGTTGCTCATTTTGTTGTGTACATGGTGCTGGGGTTCGAACCCATGCACTCACGCATGCCAGGCAAGCACCTTAACTTCTGAGCCACCACTCCAGCCCCCAATGCAACATTGTTATTGGCTAAATAAAAAATTATATATACATACATATTTATATAAAGCATCTAACACAACACATGCGCGCGCGCGCACACACACACACACACACATACACACAGAGCCAAGGAAATTTTTAAACATCATCTTTTACTCCATAGCTTCAGTGCCATGGAACATAGCAGACACTCATTCCATTGGCTAATAGTAATTAAACAGCATCGTACTTACCTAGGCATTTTCACTTAATACATTCCCATACATGTCTTATAGCTATATTTACGGCAAGAAGTTTGTCTCTGGTTCCTACAAACCCAGGAACAGGTCACACCAATATTGTTTAGACCCTTTAGATGGATCAGAAAATCCTCTAGAGCAATCAACAGCAAGATTTTTAACCCATCATGTAATGTTTTCAATCCTGTGAAAGCAACTTTTAAAAATTCTTGCTTTGGACCCCTTGATTTGGAAAATGTCAAGCAAATTGCATAAGATGGAAATTTAACCGCATGGAAGGACTAAGCTATATATAAAATACAGATGCCTTTGCTCCAACTGACCTGAACAATAAGAGCATGACAAAAGGTGCATTCTCTAAATTTCTAAAGCATAGCAGGGAATTGTGATTAAATCATTCTTCTTTATACAAAACTGTATTGCTGATCATTTTCAATAAATAGGAAATTATAGTGGAAAGCACATTAGAATTGGACCTTAATGAAAAAAATAGCTTTGTTTTTACAGTATTTGAATAGAATCCAGAATTGGAAGAATTTTACACTTTTTGCTTATGACTGTAACAACTGTTAAAATAAACTACTGGTAGAGATTAAGGGCTAGAGCAGAAAATAAGAAAGAGGGAAACTCAGTTGCATTTATAAGATTTTGCTTTTCTGTATGAGCTGGATGGATTATTTGGGGAAGAAGAAGAAATCAAAAGAGTGAAAGGACAACTTTTTTCTTTATTTTTTCTTCCTATTTTAAGTCTGTTGTACTCAATGACATTGAGCTGCTGATTTTAATTATAGATCATCAGCCTATAAAAACATGTAAATGCTGGCATTTAGTGCATTTAAAAAATGACTAAGTGAATCACCGGGTCACATGAACAGGATTTAGATTCTCTAAAATTGCTATTTGATGTCTATCTATGTATGTTTTAGTTTAGCCATTATATATGCTTTAGTTTAACCACCGAGATACAATCCGTAGATAGGACATGGTCGCTTTCTTGGAATAACAAACCACAGCATATAACTAAGTTAGGACAGGATGAATTCAAAAGTGTTTGGATGAGCTTGGGGAAAATGATAAATGGTGTATTATGATTTTTAAATCCTCATCTGGCCAACTTTGTACTTTATTTCAAACAGCTGTGGACCATTTGGAAGCCATTTTGTAGCTCAAATGAGTACTAATATTTACTGTATGAATCACATACCTTTAAAATATTTGTCTTTCCCTGAGAGAGAGAGGGACTGTTTCTTTCCCAAACAGCTTTGACATAAATCAGACCCATCCTCATGGGTTAGGTTTGTGCACTTGATCACTGTGGTGGTTGTTTTTTGCCAAACCCAGTTGTGCAACTTTATTGGTTTCTGCAAATACAGGACTTTGTCCATCCATAACTGGCAGCTTTGAAACATCTTTGAGAAACATCTTACTGAAAATTTTAAAATATCTGCTTTAAAATAAGAAATTCCTCCATTTTCTTTGAGTGTGTGTAGAACTCTTACATATTGGTATCGTTGTCTCATATTTGAGGTCTTTGGTCGATTCGTTAAATATTGAATTCAAACAACATCCATGTCCAATTGTAAAAGGCAGCGTCAGGGAGAAACACACAGTGAGTAATATATTGGAGCCATTAGGTAGTTCTCAAAGGTGGAGGTTCTGATTATTGTCGGGGAGACCACCTCGGATTTTAATTCTGATCTGGGCTACTCCCCTTTAAACACAATTACAGAAACATACCTCCTGAAATTACCCCCCTTTGAATTCTCCCTCCAAACATCTGCAGCTATTCAGGAAAGAGTGGATCCATTAATCCAACGTAATGTGACGTGATGAGTTTACTTTTTTCTAAAGTGGCATTGAGGCACTTGCGCGATGATCCTAACATAGCCAATCATCAATAGCCAATAGGGAGTCATTTATAGAAAACAGAGAGCTCTGAATGCTAGTCAGGTATCCCATAACAACATCGATCCTGGTGTGAAACCAGGGCACATGTTCAGCCTGAAATGCATGGAGTTACCACCTTTCTTCCCTGGTTGTTAATCAACAAATTTCAGAAAAGTTAACACTTTGTGATGTGTTAACTGGCAGGAGCCCCAGGAAGGGATAGCATCGTAGGAATACGCTTGCTGTTTCAATAGAAACTCAATGAAAGAAAGATGAGGGATGCTAGAATCAGGCCACCTGGCAATACTGTCTTATCTGCCACTACTTAGAAAATGACACTTTGGGCACTTCTGTCAACTAAAGTGTGTTCTGTTTACCTTTGGAAGCTAAATGAACCCTGGCTAGCAGATGGGGTCACCTGGAATAGCATTTTATTAAAAACATGATACAACTGCTTAAGGTACACAGATGTGCATTGTCATGAAAGGTATATTTGCTAAATACTTGCTTCACATTCCTCAATAGGATTTCTATCGGTGTGGTAGGAAAACCCTCTCAGAACAGTTTTAAGATTTTAAAAGTAAAAGTAAACTTTGTCAGTCCAAGGTCGTTAATTATAAACTGTCTTGGAAGGAGGTTTGAGGAAACACTATAAACAGAAGTCTTTCTCTCAATTTTTTTTTTGTTTAAAAAATTAATTAATAAAGGTCAGGAGAGCTCTGTGTTTCCGGATGTAGCTGAACCAAGGCACATAAGAGATATGGATTGTATTGTTCAAACCATTTGCTCAATCCTAGCATTTGTTTGCTTTCTCTAGTGAATTTTTGAAAAGGGATTTGAATTAGAATTCCAATAATCAGTTCAATAACTTAGAGTACTCTTGTAAATTTTGAATACTTTTGTACTTGAATCAAACAATTTATTGTCTTTCCACTTAAAAATTCAAAACAAAACTCAAATAGAATTTTTAGTTTCTTTTGCTTCCTATTTAGTAAAGATGACACATGTTCATATGATTAATATCATACAAATTCTTGAAGTTGTTTTAAATTGGCTTTCATTACACCAAAATGCCAAATGTAAAGCCAAGGCTAAAGGCCTTGGAGAATAATCAGCACATTCAGTTCATACCGTCCTATTATAATTCTGTTAACAAGGTTAGTCATGGGTTTACCTTAAGTAAAATGCTTTGCGTTAATGAAAATATTCAAGAGTAAATAATATTTCACACATTTTGAATTTTTGCTGTTGGCTGCTAGGCTCTGCAACCCATGGTCATCATTGGAAACCAGAATTGACCTCTCCTGCCAATGGGCAGATATTTGGTCTCTAGACGTGATTTGTATTTAAATACTCTGAGGAATTCTGAAGCCACTTTTTCAGTACTAACCAGTGTCTGTTTTGAGCTCAGCAATACAAAATACTAGGCAAGACTTGTGCCCTGCTTTAAAATTCAAGATGTGGGAATTTTCAATTAGTCGTATCAAGGAAAATTCATTTCCATTTCCACAGCCAGGGTGCAAACTATGCTGTTCTTGTGTGCTGATTTCAAAAGATTGCCAAACACTTAGTCTAAAGCCTCGATCGAATCAGCTTAGCAGCAGCAGATGACCAAGTGTTCACTGTGCTGTCCTTCATTCTCCTGCTAACGAACCCTCTCTGTTTAACTTAGCAATGTGACCTTTAGCAGATAAGCAAGTCTTTGTTCAGGTCTTTGGCTCAATTTTGGGTGATTTTACTTTTATTTTCAAGATGATGTCCTCTCAAAAATGACTTCTGTAAGCCAAAATTCATTTTAGAGCCTTTTCACCTTTTCAGAATGAGTTGTCCACAGATCCTTCTCATCCAGTGGTTTTGTTGGGAAGGATGCATATGGTTCTCAGCTGCTGGGGGTCCCCACTCCACTCTCACATGTATCCCTGACTGCCACCCCTGACTCCTGGGGTCTTTTTTTTTCAGAAATTTATTTGTTGAACAATCAAACAAGCTTCTAATGAAATAATATTATATATATATATATATATATATATATATATATTCTGAAAATTAGATTTACCCCCAAGAGTCCCCTCAATTACCCACCCTTATCCCTCCCCCTCCTTCTTCCTGGGGTCTTTGAAATTAGAACCTCAATACTAAAAATCTTCATCACATGTTCTTTGATTGGCTTATTGAACAGATGTCTTTTTTAATTTCCTTCTTTGTTTTTGTATTTAGCGTGGTACCTACACATTAGGGTATACTGCACTTTGCCATTATCTGCCATCATATTAACATGAAGACCTTAGTTACTCGTGTGTGGTTTCCTTAGGATCTTTCATCAACTGTATCTACCTAAGTCAACTAATTCCTCTCTCAAAGTAACCCAGATAAAGTCCTTCCCTAGGCATCATGTAAAATGTAAAATTCCAACATTGTTAATGTTCTTATCTAGTGTATTGCCAGTCTTCTTTCAAATTAGGTTCTGTCGTAAAACACAATCTTCGGGGAGATATATATTATATATTATTCTGTGATATAATTATATGCTTGTGTGTGCAATTATCATTCTGTGTCGTATGTCTCTGAAAACAAAAGCGGATGCACTTTCTAATTGAGGACTCTTTGTTGTTGTCACAGGTCTATAAGAAGAAAACCGAGGCTGCAAAGAAGGAGTACCTGAAGCAACTTGCCGCATACAGAGCTAGCCTTGTATCCAAGGTAACGTGCCATTGTGTGGTATTGTGACGGATTGTGGCCATCTCCGTGCAGGCTCGGATAGTCATTTAAAAACATAAAAGATTAGCATTCTGCACAGTCCTCTTTGTTAGGAGAAAAAAAAAACATTCTAACCAAAGCTATAGGTTATGGAAATATTTGTTCATCACTAAAAGACCAGAGCAGCATACCCTTGGCCTTTCGTAAAATTCTGTCCACCTGTGAGTTGTTGGTGTGGTAGAGTAGTCACATCACTTTCTTAATCCTGAGCCAACCTTCCATGTCTCCATACCCAACTCTTCAGTTGCCTCCTCTCCTCCCCCTGGCCTTTGCTGCGGAGATGCCAACTATTTTAGTTTCCCATCTCATCGCATCATCATTACAGAAGTAAGTGGGCTGGAAGGCGGAGAGGATAAAGGGCACCATTTTGCATTTTGTTTGAAAATTAAAAACACCACTTAAAAACGTATTGTGCTTCAGAATACCTTAAACACCAAGTCCTATTGCTATAAATACTCAAGAATAGACTCGGTTTGGTCTCAGGTTATTAAAGATGCATTTTCCTTCACAAAATTCTCAAGGAGGTGACCACAGAGAGATGGGGCTGAGTCTAGAAGGACTTGGCGCTGTGTCATCTCAAGTCCACATTTGACCTTACTTTGTTCGTTGCTGCTCTGGGGCTCTGGACTTCATCTCATTCACACATGAAAAATACTTTCTTTTTTCAGCCACAAATATCATTCCCATTCTAGCATCTCTAAAATAATCATATAAAGTAGTTTCTTACTGAGGAAAATATGTGCTGAATTGATTGATGCAGGACAAAAGAAAACAGAGGTCAAAGTACAAATACTGAGGAGCGGCAGTGCAGTGTTGGGCTAATCTGACTTCTGCGGTATGGCAATGTGAGAAAACCTGGTATTCAAGATTCAACTTCAACCTTCTAACTCTCTTGCATTGTGTCCATCTGGATCTCACCCTTGCTAATTCAGCCAACTCCTTTTGAATCTATTTTATATTTTCTACTGATACCATTTCACATTTTGGTGTGTGTGTATATATATATATAAGATTCACAGAATGCTCATAAAATTAGAATAAAAACACAAAATCACCAAATATTGGATCCATCCAGTCATTACTCATGCTACAGATTAATATGCCAAAAAAATATAAAGGAGAATGAAAAAAATGAATTCTCTCTAATTTTAAATAGAGTTACATGGCATTTTTACACATAAGAAAATCAACACAGGAAGCCCCAGTCCCAATACAAAGCACCCTGGTTAATGACATGCAGATTGCCGGGAAGCTATAGTACTGACTAAGCCTTTACTTCCCAAACAAGTGTCCTCAGATTTGCTCTTCGCTGCAACTTTTCTCACTACTCAGTCTCAGAGCTGCAACCCGTGGTACACGGCAATTTGTATAAACGCTGCGAATTGCCATTTCTACATTTAAAAAACCAAGCACTTTTTTTACAGCTTACTCTGACATTTTTCTTCTCTTTGGCAGCAGGCATTTTGCTAGAACTGTTGAATCTCTATTTATGTACAACTATCTGTTATGGTATACAAATTGAAGGGAAGTTCCGATCGCTTTCTCCAGGTTGGAAGGAATGACCCTCAGGAAAGTGGACAGGGATTTGCTGTGCCGCCCTCTACATACCTCTGGAAAATGCATCAGGCCACTCTCAGAGCACATGGCATATATATAAAAATTCATTTCTTTTCCATTTTAATTGTGACTAGGCAAATAATAGCCAGTCATATCTAAACATATTTTTCTACATTATAGTTTTCTTTTTACTATGTTATAAATTATTCCTCTAAAAGACCTAAAGCAGCAAAGAGAAAATGCTCCATAATACAATAGTTACAATTCTAGGGTGCCACCATGGGCCAGCTAAGTTCTGTTTTCATTTTTTAATTTTTAATTTTTGTCCACCCATTCATTTATTTAGTTGGCAAATTTTTCTGAGCATGTAGTGTTTACCAGGCTCTGAGGCTGCAAAGGAGAGCAGGCAAATTTATTCCCTACATGTTCAGAACTTTCTCTTTTATTTGGGATACCAACAATTAAAAAGTAAACAAATAAATGATCAAGGAGCTGTAGAATCTAGAGTCATAAAGCAAAGGATCTGCTTGGCAGGGATTGTAATAACCTCTTGGAAGAGTTTACATTGGAATTGGGGATCCAAAGAGGGTAAAAGTTTGCAGAAACAGAGATCCTGAAGGGAAGGGCAGCCAGGCGGCTCTTCAGCAAGTGCTCACACTTGCGAGGTCGGTGTGCCCAGAGCTAAGCGATCAGAGGGAGCACAGCTGAGATGAAGCTGGAAAGGTGGGCAAGAGCCCAACCAGGAAAGCCTTGCAGGATGGTGAAAGGTGTCAGGGTTTGTTCTCAGTAGGATGGGAAGCCATCGGATAGATTTCAGTAGGGGGAGGCGTGAGCCATGTACATGAGCAGGTGGACATGGTAAAGGGTCACTTTATGTGCATGAGTTCCCTCAACCCTGTGAAGCAGGCTTGATACACTTGAGGAAGAGAATCACTCAGGTCACCAGTGCCAAAGCTGGCACTGACCTATACCACCCGTGGTCCTTCTTCCATTTTTTTTTTAGCTGCATCCCTTGGTCTTTCTGCTGCACCCCGCTGCTCATGGGCCTTAACACCATGTTCTCCTGCATCCCCCCAAATCCATTTTTCCCCCAAAGTCATGGCACAGCATTGACATTTTTTTCCTTTGAAGGTCATTATTGCCCACAAAAAAATGTTTTAGCCAGAGAGCCGCGTCCATTCTCCAAGGTTCTGGTCAGCATCTTTGGTTTAGTCCTTCGGAACTGCAGTTTGGCATCTGTTTTCTGTGCAGTGCATTCATTTTGCCAAATAGGGCTCTTCGTTCCTAGGCCAATAGATCTCGGGCATTTGCAGCCAGGTCAAAGCCTGCTGCTTCTCACTGCTCCCACTCCAGGCCCTGCTTCGTATCCAGCCCAAGGCTGCACAATGCCTGGTCCATGTCAGGCCCACTGTCTAGGCACTGCGAGACAAAGATGGATAGGAGAGATCCTCGTGGAGTGTTTCTTGATACCTGAAACGTTTGAAGCTATACTCTAAAATTAGCTGCTTCTTCCAGTGCATAATCAAAATTAGAAACAGCCCCTGACCATGACTCTCCCTGTGTAGCTAAGTCATAGGACTAACAGTGCTCTTCCCCTTTAGTTATTAGTTCTTGAGTTCACATGTATGATATGCCATCTAATCCAGCATAGTAATTAACATGACCCTGGGCTTGAGTAAATGTGAAATCTACACCAAAGTTTAAAAACATGCAGTCCCAGTAAATGAATGTTTCATCTTGATCCTTTAAAGTGACGCATTCAGATGTAGCTTCAGATCATTGAATTTGTTCCCAACAATAGCACAAATACAAATGGGATCCTACAATTGGGAGCCCCTCCAGTCCATATGCTGCTAGGCCTTTTGTATAGATTCAGCTCTGTATCACAACTGTCCTGCACAGTAGGAATGAGCTCTAGGCAGACTAGATGGCTTGCCCATTGTGCAGAAAGAACAGTAGTGGCAGAATGAGGACTCAGGCTCCTTGATATTCTGTTCTGAAACTTCTGGGCTTTACTCCACCCTAAGCAATTGTCAGATATTTTTATCCTTAGAACTGGTATCTCTCATTCTCTCCAATAAAATTCTGTGCCAACTCTTACATATTAACAGTTTAGAGTACAGCCACTCTGGCTTAAAGTAGGCTCTGGTCTCCAGCCGGCTTTCTTCTCTTAGCTGTGACACCCCCATCACCACTACCAGAAGCTGGGCAGAGTCCTTCCAGGAATCTGAACCTGCAAAGTGTTTGGAGGTCACTACTCGACCACCTTGTCTAAGTGGAGTGGCTGGTTCTTCTGATCATGTGGAGCCAGCAAAAGAAATGCCCAGCTGGGATGCTTCCCACTGTTGAAGTATGGTGAAATTACCTAACACATCAATAGGAGCATGGAGTGTTGCCAACAGAGCACTGGGCAGAACCCAGAATGACTTATTCAATTTCAGACTCTCATTTATTAAGGGGAGAAATTAAAAAGGGAAAAAATGACTAAAAAGTCAAAGGTGCTAGCAGAGAAGAGAGGATTTGAGTTTATTAAACCCAAAAAGCAGAGACTTAGAGATGCTCTAGCCCACAGTGGACATGAGACACAAGACAGATTACTCACTCCGTGACTGTTCTGTGGCTGCTGTGGGTGCCATTTTAAACCAGAGGAATTTAATCCTATCAGGGGCATTACTGATGTCTTGAGGTGTTGGACTAAACAGTTTCTTTCCCAGGTGAAATATAAATATAGAAGCTTATAAATGAGGGTTGAAGGTCTCCAATGTACCCTCCTCAACTTCCATGTTTCCATATGGTATCAAGTAGAGGACATTGAAAAGGTCACTGTCACACTGTCACACTGGGAGAGTGCCCAGAAGGCAGAAAAGTCTGCAGCCATGAGGGAAAAAGGAATCTGTGTTCAAATTCCAGGTTTTCTACCTCTTAACTGGATGTTTTCATATAGTTTCTTACATGTTCTGAGACTCATCTTGTACAAGTGTTAAAGTCAATACCTGAACCTGTATCATAGAATTTCCAGGAGGATAAAATAAGAAAATTTACGACTACATGGTTTACTTGAGGACATTGCACTAAATAAAATAAGTCAGTTGCATGAAGACCAGATACTGCACAATTCCATTTATATGATGTATCTAAAATAATGAAAATTCATAGATTAAAAAAGTGGAATAGTAACTGCAAGAGGCTTAAGGGAATTGAAATGGGGGGTTGCTTATCAAAAAGGCATAAAGTTTCATCTAAACAAGATGAATAAACTTTAGAGATCTCTTGTGCTATAATGAATAATAAATTTTCGCACACCTATAAATTTAAGAGAGTAGATCTCATATTAAGTGTTCTTATCACAATAAAGTAAAATTTTAAAAAATCATAACTACATAGTTTAGGTTGTCTAACACAGAAAGCACTCAATAAATATAAGCGATTATTATTACTTTTATTTTTAGTATTGTGAGTGTTCAAGAGAGTAGGAAAAGATCTGTGCATCATTGAACATTTATCTGGGTCATATTTTCAGTGTAGCCACAAAACTGTTTGCATATCAGGAAATTTAAAAAATGACATTAAAAATAAATTTTGCATCATTCTTATATCCCTTTATGAATATAAGAAATGATCTAAATATAAGCAAATGCATTCATTTCTAAAGATTTCTTAATTGAAATGATCGTTTGAACCTTGTAGAGAAGGTCAGGAATAGAAGCTATTGCAAAGGTGGGGATTCCTGCTTTAGGCAGTTTTACACACTATTGCAGGTCACATTGAGCTGGACTGTTAAATAAAGCTTAAGGAAATATAGCTTTTCCATAGAAGAAGAAATTCCTAGACATGAGTCTGAATTATTATGCTGAAAACAATGCACAACTTTAAATCAACGGAACTGCTTTCATATTACCACATACACCAGACTTTATAATTCCCCAAATGAGTGTTGTATTCAAAGTTATCACCTGGGGGAGGTTACAAACTCATTTTATTATTGCTCCCAGAGTTCAAAAGATTTTTTGAAATTCCTCTTTTAGAATTACAATCAGGAAAAGTTTATGAGCCACACTAGAAAATCAATCTTGTTACATAGTTTTCACACCTCATTCTTTTCCCCAAACATCACCTAGACAGAACCCACGGCCTTGGCTTCAACTGTTAGCTATTTCCAAAAATTTTATTCACCATCAAAAGACAAAGAGTTGTCCGAGGATATGTTAAACAGTGTCCCACAGGCTCTGAAGAGAATTCCAGTAGAGAAGTTCCCAAATATCCCACGTAAAAGCAGCATCATTGAAATAAAAGTATAATTGTCTCCTGATTGCCAACCACGGAGGACGCAGCGTTTGGATGGCTGTATTCTTATATTTAAAGAAGCAATAGGTCACACATCGAATTTTAGATTTTTGTTTCTGCCTTACTTACAGAGTAAGTAGTTCATGAACTACCAAAATTTATAAAGGACAGTGAAAACTCTTTTAAAAAATAATACAGCACAGGGGCTGGAGCGGTGGCTTGGCGGTTACAGTGCTTGCCTGACATACGCAAGTACACGAGTTCGAACCCCAGCACCCACGTACAAAACGAAATGTCAGAGGAATGAAAGTCACATGAAAAACTAAATAAAACTCACTTCTTTCTCTCTCTCACTGTCCCCCTCATTCTTTAAAAAATATATAATAATGAAGTACAGAACAGATTTAATTAAATTAATAAAGTTCTCTATTGCCATGATCAATCCTAAAAAACTCAGTGCTCAGTTTGTATTAAAGGAGAATGAGAGGGAAGCATGAAGAAATGATTTTTCTTTTTACAGAATGAGGTAAACAGAATTCATGCCATGGGAAGCTCTTGAGACAAATATGAATCTGAATTTGCAAATGGATGGATCATTTTATGACTGTTAACATAAAATTTGCAGCTCTGTAAGCCCAGATAGTGATTTAAAGATAATAAAATCTCATGCTTCAGGGTATAAGTTAATCACCTGCAAGGACCAGGACGAATTTTCCTTCCAGAAGTAACGGTGCACAATTGAGTAGTTGCATAAATCTTGTTTAATTTCCAATGCATCAAGTATTGGTCAGTGCTGAAAACACGAATCAAATTAGATGGACCATTAATTTGATTTGGTTCAACAACTCCTATATTGTTACTTCTACGGAGTTTTATGTCTTGTGTTTATACTTTGCTATTTTAAATAACAATTACTTTGTCAATCTTTCATTTTTATAACACAGGTCATCTCAGAATGGGGGCATTTGTAGAGTGTGCAGTGTTATCTTCATTATATGAAGTAAATGGGATTAAAATTATCTTGGATAATCAACTTGGTTAATAAGAACTATCTTAGGGCTTATAGAGGTGTATCCTTTGTGCATTTTGCACATGACAAAGGAAGTCTGCTGATAAGACCCAAAAGTCTCTATTGCTCCTACCCTGCATTTTTGCATATAGAACCTGTATTTTGCATTCAGAACCTGTGGCCCAAAAGCCAATCGAAAAAAAGAAATACTTAGAGATGAACAGCAAGAATGCAATCTTTGCCTGAAAAAATGTCAGATTCAAGGGTTAATACTCAATTTACTCTGGTAAAAATCGCATTTGTCAGGTGACCAACACAAGACACTCATTGTTAAATAACAGTGATTAATATGTTTAAAAGTAGAAATAAATTTGAATTATATAGTATGCATGAGGAAACAGTTCTAATTTCTGAATGGTAGGTCTGGAGATCTTCAAATGCAGTGTAATTGATTTGCAAAATTATAGCCTTGCTTTCATAGTTTAATTGGAAGGAACTGACAATGAGACTATATTAAGTTTATGAATTCTTCATATTTCCCTTTAATCAGATTATGAATTCATAGCTGTTTGCTATTGAAAATGAACTTATTCTACCTGTCTTCCAAAACATTGAAATAGCTATGTAATTAATAGATGGCCTATTCTATTAGTAGGATTAATAATTAATCAGAAGTGAACCTAGATGCAGATCTTTCTGGAGTCTAAATGAGTGACTATTACATAAAAACAAATTCTCCAAGTGTGGGTGGAACATAGCAAGCTCTCCTGCTGGTGTCCTGCTGAAAGCCAATGCAGTGTACCCAGTCAGAGGACACACTAAAGCTACGATTTCTCATCAGTTCAGGAAGTGTGTGGTTCATGCTAAGGGAGGAGAATTGAATGGCGAAGATCGATGTAATATTAAGTAGATTTTCTAAGTCATGACTAGGTGAAGGGTCTCAGCAAGGACAAGAGTGTTGTCTGCATGGAGTATTCCCCAGAATAGTCCTTCAGTCATTCAACAAACATGTGCATGATCTCGATGGACATTACACTGTGCTACATTATGGGCTACAGAGATTCAAGTCCCCACCATCAAAAAAAAAAAATCCCTTCCTTGGTGATTCAGAACATCTTTTGTAAAAAAAGAATACAGAGAGAGAAAATTCATATTGGAGAGCCTAAAATAAATAGGGACATGGCTCAGGATGATATTTAGCATGTCACCTTCAATGATTTAGAAAGAGAAAAAAAACCTGTAACTTCCTAAAATTCTTCTTCCCTCTTTGTAAAAAAATGAATTTCAAGCATTAGCTGGGAATCATTATTTTTGGAAATTATTTGAGTTCACAATAGTCTTAATGATGCTACAGAGTTACCACTATTTCAAAATAGGTTTGGGGGAATTGATTTTTATATTACATGCTTCGGTATGAAGAAGGCAAAGGACAAATGGCTGGATAGAGAAACTGTTTAATTATCCATAAACAAAGAGAGCTTTCTCAAGGTTAGCAATGAAGCATCTGAACTTAGACTGCTATTTACTTCTATGAACCTACATATCACTATCTATTTATCTATCTCTTGTCTATCTACCTATTTATCATTTACCTGTTTAGCAGACTACAAGCTGTTATTTAAAAAGCAGAATTCAGAAAAATTTGATGCACTATTTATTTTGAATTCAACATTTTTATTTCTTGAGCCAATAATTCCTCATTATCTAGTAAGAAGGTATATAGAGAAATTTTTTAAATGAAAATATTTTATAATTACATGCATTTCATAGTTTTCATTTTATAGGATATGTAAATGATTATTCCTTTTAAATTAAAAACTATATAGCAAAAAATTAAAGTGCTCCATCACATATTAATTTCTATTAGGTACCATTTCTTTCCAGGATGAAGTTGTGTCTGTGAATAAATATGAAATTTGCCCTTCTGCAATAAACTAAAAGAGAAAATACAAACACAACAAAAATGCTTTCTCACATGACTTACACACAAAGACACAATAAGCACCCAATCTTCTTGGCATATGGAATAATTTAGGAAGCATTACCAGTCGTAATACATGTCGTTCTGATGTAGGAGTCAGTGTTTACCCAACCTGAGCTAACCCATTTGACATTTTCCTTGAATTGTTATTGAACACACCAACAGTAAGAATTTTTAAATGAAAACAAAAGAAATCTTAAAACTTAAAAAAAAATCTTTTTATTAAAAGTACCTTTTAGGTACTACATTGAATGAAGTTTCTTTAGAGGGAAGTTTATCTTTAAAATTTTGGGTGAGTGTTTTTTGACACTTTGAATATTATTGCAGAAGACAGGGCAGCTAAATACTGATTCCCATTTCAGAAGGCTGCATCCATACTGACACATAGAAAAATATCCTAACAAGAGGATTCTTTGGGGGAGCATGGATTCTTTGGGCACACCTTATCATATTTCTGCACGGGGTCTTCCGAGTCTCACGGAACCCCAGAGTTCCATGGTTTGGTGTGCTTCAGCAAGCATCAGATGTGTCCTTACTATGGAGGCTGGCTTCTGCAGACCCACCCCACCTTGAGAGTGAGCACACATAAGTAGCAACATCGTTCTTTTTGTGGTTTTCGTTTAATTTGCTCGCATTCTTAATTATTATTAATGTGTCCACAAATTAACTGTGTGGCTCCCAGTTCTGCAGTCAGGCCTGCGCTAATGCAGCTAACTGGCGTGAGTTTCTACAAACACCTGTCATGGATTGTGGGTGGTGGGGCCCCAAGCAGGAGGGACACAGCAGACCCTCACAGTGCCAGGTGTCCCCGCAGTGCTGAAGCAACAAGAAACTCTCTGTGACTTGTGAATGAGCAAGTGTGACACTGCGGTCGCAGAATAAGGACATATTTGCATCCTCCAGACTTTGTTTTGACAAAATGACTTTTTTCTCCAGAACATCGCAACTTTTTTCCTCCTGTTGATTTCTCATTTCCCCATTTCTTATGTCATTCTTTTCCTCTCAGCAAAAGTAGAAGATAGGTTTGTGTCCAAGAGGTAATGCCACAGGGTTAATTTTTGATTCTTTACAGCTTCCATGGAGATTTCTAGTTTTGGAGTCAATTAAAAGATTATTAGGAAATGACCCTATGAAGGTGTAGAAAAAATTAGGGCAAAATTATATTCATTTATGATAGTCTAAAATTTCTAAGAGAGATTATTTTTATCCACTTCATTAAAGAGAACAATTCATCATCAACTTCTTTTTAAAAGAAATCAAGATGAGTTCTGTGGTTACTTTGAAGACATATTAATGTAATTTTATATGACTTCAGAAAAGTATTTTAGAACTTTTTGTTCCACAGTCATTTCCATCAACCAGCTTTGTTTTCTTTGTGCAAGTATCTAGGCCAAGGCTCTGTGAGACTATAAAAGGAGTGGGGGGAGCTAAACATATAACCAATAGGAGAACTGCAGAACTGAATTACTTTGAAAGTGAGCTATACTGTGTTTCCCATTAGGACTTGATGGTATCCTTCCTACCCCTTGGTCTTTTTATCTTTGGATGATGAGAAGAGTAAGTTAGAGCTTAGCGTTTAGGCAACAGAACAAAATGTCACTGCAGATTGTTTCAGATTTCATAAAAGAGATAGAATTAAACTCAGGCTTGTGTAAGTTATGTTAAAAATAACGATGAAGGAATTCTTAGATAAGAGAGTCAAGAATAGCCATGGGTGTTGATCGCATGAAGGCTCATGATAAACTCAGGGAGCATCTTACTCGTCAAATCCATGTTCCACGGATTCTGCTCCTAACGCTGCTCTTTTGTTTCTCCAACAGAGCTACAGTGAACCTGTCGATGTCAAGACGTCTCAACCTCCTCAGCTGATCAACTCCAAGCCGTCAGTGTTCCATGGGCCCAGCCAGGCCCACTCAGCACTGTATCTAAGTTCCCACTATCACCAACAACCAGGAATGAATCCTCACCTAACTGCCATGCATCCTAGTCTCCCCAGGAACATCGCGCCCAAGCCGAATAACCAAATGCCAGTGACTGTCTCTATAGCCAACATGGCTGTGTCCCCTCCTCCTCCTCTCCAGATCAGCCCACCTCTCCATCAGCATCTCACCATGCAGCAGCACCAGCCGCTCACCATGCAGCAGCCCCTTGGGAACCAGCTCCCCATGCAGGTCCAGTCTGCCTTACATTCACCCACCATGCAGCAAGTAAGCACCCAGCTCCGGCTTTGGGATGAGCGCCCCTCTTCCGAGGGGCTGGGGAGGGGGTGTGTTCACCAAGCAAAGGTCAGGGGATCTGTGGTTTCTATTCTTCTATTTAAATGGAGAAAGACAATCAAAACTACAAATACCAACTTTACAAAAAAAAAAAAAAAAGATAATTGGCAAGTGAGTTTGTGGAGCATGAACCCAGCCCAACAATCGACAGTTGCTTTTCATGGTCACACCAGTTTCGTCCCCAAGATACACATTTTACTTTACCTTTTCAATCACCTTTTTGTTTTATTTCATGAGTAAATTATATTTGTTATTTTGAGATGTCACACACTGCCATAGATCTCTTTGGAATAGAGAATTCTATATATATTTAAATTATTCTTTGCAAATGAGAACATCTTGACTTCTCAGCCAGTGAAGTCCAATACGTGCTGTAAAATTAAATCGGGTTCAATATCAGCTTTGGTGAAACCCTGAAAACTTAGTTGTGTACATGGGTGCTGGGGTTTGAACCGGTGTACTTGTGCATGCCAGGCAAGCACCATAACCACTGAGCCACCGCTCCAGCCCCAGAGATCTATTCTTAACGCTTGACTTGCTGCCCTTGCTCTCAATTAGTCTTGTAGATTAGTAACTTTTATATTAGAAAACATCTTTCTTCACAGAATTTGAAGGGTCTTTAAATGCCCAACGAGCTCTTTATGGCAGGCAAAGGGATACATCTCCTTATGGAAGTCTCCTGTAGCCAAGGATATTGATAAAGTTGCTTTGCCCAGGAGAAGGAAAAGCCAGGAGGAAGCAAGTGAATGAGGAAACAGTGACAGGGACAAGGGAAGAGTCATGGGCTACACCTGATAGGTAACTGTTGCAGGAAATGGCAAATTGAGGAGACCGGCAGCCCGGCAGGTGGATCATTCTAAACTTAAGATCAAAGTGTCCATCACCCCTCGATGTCACTTAATTTACTGCAATCACAACACTCCGGTCCTCAGTGACACTACATCCTGTACATGCTGTTCCAGGCCACCGGACAAATGAGCATGCTTCATTTTCTAACTTGAAAGGGAAATAATGTTAAATATATTACTGCAGGCTTCGCCTGTGTGCTTCTTGGACCTGAGTTGTTTGGGTGTTAGTGACTTACTTAAATACACACACAGATAGCAGCTAAATTTTCAATCTTTGAACTTCCTAGATAGCAAACAATTTTGGTTTTATAAACTGAAGTTGCCCATTTAATCCCAGCTAATAATCTAAAACATGTCTGCCTGATATTCTATCATCAAACTTAAAGACGTATTCTCACAGGATGGAAAAAAACAAAATGATGGTTTTGGTGTATGTGAGACCCAAGTTGTGGATAAAATTTGATCTCTCTGATTCATCATCCAAAACAGCTTTGTCTGCAAATGTTTGCTTCCTAGAATGTCCCCAATTTTAAACACACAAACATACCCCCGAAGAGAGAAAAAGAGACAAAAGTTAATAGCTACTGTATTTTTAAAAGAATGTCTCATATTTCAGTATTACTTTAGCTATTTTATTACCCTTTTGAAAATGAATATATCTTACAAAAATGATTGTATAGTCCACCAGGAATAATACTGTCATTTTTTTCTAGGATAATATTTTATACACAGAACCCATGGACCTCCTTTTGGGGGGGTCCAGCTTTCATCCTTTTTTTTTCTTTTCCTGCTCACTGTATTGTTGAACAAGGTCAAGAGAAAAATCATTAATATCTGTCAACTTCCTTTATAACCTTAACAAAAACTTTGTATGATATCACATGGACAGATTTTCAATTTCCTTGTGTAATAAACAGCTGCTTTAGGATTTGGGTGTAATTTAAAGGTTTAAAAATATCACATTGAGATTGATGAATAAATCAGTCGTGAAGACAAAAACATTGATGCCCTGTTGAAAATACCTCTCCAGACAGGCAGGAAATGAAATTAGTTTCCAGTAAAGTGTGGATATGAGGATCACTGTTTGGTCATGCTGTGGACTTTTTCGGACTTGCTATGGTGCTATAACAAAAACCACTAGGGTTACAGAAATCTAATTAAAGAGCAAATGTCCCTTCTGACATCAAATTAATCTTTATCATGTTTCCTATTTTTATTTCAATCTGGCACCAGAAAATGAAATTTAAAATTCCAGGCATGCTACAAAACAGTTGGTGATTTTTCTCCTGAGCATTAAAATGCAAAATATTCAGTCTTGTTTAATTAGACTGCTAAGCAAACATTTTTTTCAAAAAGTATATATCATCATTGTTGCTTCCTCTTTACGTCAATTATAAAAATATACTTAGCTCTAAGTTTGACCTCACACCTCTTTATGTAATGTTCAATGTTTCATTTTCTAATTTGAAAGTAAAATAGTGTTAAATAATGTTACTCCAGGCTTTGCCTGTGGATTTCTTAGACCTTGGTTGAGTATTAGTGATCTACTTAAATTCAGACACTGAAGTTAGCTAGTCTTTGAATTTGATAGATGGCACGTAATTTTGGTTTTATAAACTGAAGTTGCCCATTTAATCTTAGCTAATAACCTAAAAAATAATGCCTGCCTGATATTCTGTCACCCAACTTAAGGACCTCTTTACACAGGATGGGGAAAAAAACGATGGTTTAGGTGTGTGTAGGTGTTGTTTTTTCATGTTGACATACCTTCAACTCAGGACAATTTCAACTACTCTTTGTTTTAATACTTGTTAGCTCTTAGGCTGTATTTTATCCTTTGTGTAACAATCCAATAAGGAGAACTTTACATTAAAAAGATAGAAAAGCCCTGGCATTTACACGTTCATCCACCCCATGCCTTTCTAACAGTAGTGTTGAATAGTCTGTACTAAGTTTTATTTATTGGAAGATATGATTTATTGAGCCACTACTATGGGCTAGGCCCTGAGAATATACAGTAAGCACTGTAAATACCATCTGATCTCAGGGTCCCCAAGGCAGCCTATGATGGAGGCTTAATAAAGGAAGTCAATATAAGACTCCCTCAGAGTGCTCTCCTGCCCTTTGCCCAGCAGCACACTAGAGATGGCTGGACAAGATGACAGGACTCTAAGGAAATGAAGACATTTCATTAAAATCAGACTTCTTCCATGTTGGAAATCCAGGAGAGACTAAAGACAGAGGATAGCTACCTGGAAAGAACTGGACACCCGCATGACCAGTTAGATTTCTTAATTTTTACCTTCTCATTTTGGAAGACATTCCCAGTTGGAGCTACTGGTACTCTTTCCCACAAAGAAGCTGATTTAGGAAATTTTCAGTCTGTACAAGATCAAACAACCAGTTAGACTGAATTCTCCCCTCTTCAACAGTTTCCAAACATCCAGAAATTGGTCTATCCTCCTAGCTTCGGTGGGAGTGAATGTGGACGTTAGTGTGAAGTCTTTATCAATTGAATGGGAAATAAATAAATTCTTAAATTTCAGGTTGAGAGTTGAAGGCAATGTCCAGTAAGTATTATCTTGGAGTCATTACACAGGGGATATATCCAAACATGAATAAGTCTAAGGAAATATCCTCAGTTAAAAATCAATCCTCTCAGCACCCTGCTGAGTTTAAGAGAAGTTAACATTCAACAACATTACATCACCAAAAACTTCCTCCAATTAAATTGGCAATGGTTCTTTCTTAAATCTCTTGATTCCTCAGTGGTTCAAACTCAATGGATGGAATCTGCTGTAAAGACAACCACAAGATTAATTGAGTTGCTTTTTTTTTTGGTCACCACCAACAGAAGCTTGCTTATGCTGCTCCTGAATTCACCAGATAAACTAAAAATAAATCTTTGTGTATAATGCTTTTTGTTTACCCGATATAGCTATATAATTCAGAGATTTTGTCCTTGAATTTTTAGTCGCTTTGCTAGGATTAAAAGTCAACACTTCAACATACTAGTGAATTCAAAGAAGCTTCCTGAAGTCTGATCATTGTTTGCCAGTTAATAGACTTTCAATTAAAAAAAAAATCTGCTCTTTCTTCCCTCTCTGTATTTTCTAATGGCAAATTGTGTTGCATCTCTTTCCCTATATTAGCCCAACAACTGTTAAAAAGCTTTGGTTGAAATTTTTTAGCTGAAGAAGAAATACAAATAAAAGAAGAAGCAGATGGTCCCTTTGTGACTGAATGAAGAAAAAGGGTTTTGAGAACAATATGTGAATAGGTGTAGTCTAATAAGACACTCAGCCACCTGCTGCCTGAATCCTTCAGAAAAGATTCTGTTGCATATTCTGGGGATTAACTATTAATGTATCCTTAGGTTTGATAGAAAACAAACTTTGAGGGGTTTAAGCTCTCTTCTCCCTTTGTTTTGATTGAGTTGGCGTCTCTATATTGTACATTGTTTCTCAATTCAGTTGATCTGCTCAAGGGTATAATTAAAGGTTTTCTCACACTTGGTTAGACAAAGTACAGGTAAGTCGACTGGGGTTGTGGGCATTTCTTTTTCTACTTTTCTTTCAAGTTTACCAGGCCCTTTCCACAGGCTTGCCCTGGCAGAGGCAGGAGCAAAAAGGTCTAGAGTGTTTGCAAAGAATGGATAAATATTTAGTTGCTTTTCTTCTTTAATAGGCTCTTTGATCCTTATTTGTGGACTTGAATTTTTCCCCTTTAGGGATTTACTCTTCAACCTGACTATCAGACTATTATCAATCCTACATCCACAGCCGCACAAGTTGTCACCCAAGCAATGGAGTACGTGCGTTCCGGGTGCAGAAATCCTGCCCCCCAGCCGGTGGACTGGAATAACGATTACTGCAGTAGTGGGTAAGTGGCTGGTCATCGCCACCTGGTGGTAGAAAGCGCTCATGGCATGCGCCCTAGTAGATGCCTCTTTACTCCAGTTTTCAAAACCAGGATCTGGGATGGATCTGGGATGGTTGCTCCTGCGGGAAGGACAAAGTCACAGCTCCAGAAAAAAATTTTAAGCCATCTTCTAGCTCTTCCAAGAATGAATACCTTTAGATAGCCGTTCGCTTTAGATGTAGATGAACTGCCTGAGCCCTTTCCAGGTGCACAACTCAAAGCCATTAACCCACCCCCCTTAGCAGATTGTCTTGTAACAAGAAATGGTCTGTGTTCTCTCCATACAGGGGCATGCAGAGGGACAAAGCACTGTACCTTACCTGAAAATCTGAACACCTCTTCTTTCCACTGAAGAATTCAGGGAAGTCTTTTCACCGTCCATTGCTAATACAAGTTGCTAAGCACTTAGGACCATTTGAGCTTGTGGGTCACCCACTCTGGAAGAAATAGTCATGCTTCTTTATTATTTTTTTAATCCTTTATGGACATTGTTTTTCTCCTTCTCTGAAGGAAATATGGACCATTCAGATTTTATGTTGGTTTTTTGCTGTGAAGTGCTGCGCCCTAGTAACTGCCTTAGCAACTGTAGATGTCTCGGATAACAGTCCTGGATTTTCCATTGGTTTTCATAATGGGTGTTTATATGAAACTACTAAAGACTTTTTAAATGGCTTGATGTAGCAGTCATAGCAAGTTTGTAAATAGCATCTATGTTACACTCTCCTAGAGTATAAAATGTGAATGTTTTTGTAGCTAAATTGTAATTTGAAACTGGTTCATCCCAGTTTATTGATTTCACGATAGGGGTTAAATTGGCAAACATTCATATTTTTACTTCATTTTTAAAACAACTAATAGTTCTATATTTTCAAAATATTTGAAAAATTATTCCCAAATGATTTTAATTTAAAAACAAATTGGCTTTGTCTCATTAATCAGACAAAAAGAAACTAGTGTTAAGGGAAACGCAAACCCATTTATTTTGTACTGCAGAAAAAATTGCTTTTTTGTATCACTTTTTGTGTAATGGTTAGTAAATGTCATTTAAGTCCTTTTATGTATAAAACTGCCAAATGCTTACCTGGTATCTTCCTAGATGCAGAAACAGATTGGAAACAGCTAAATTATAACCTTTACATATGGCTCTGTATTATTGTTTCTTCATACTGTGTCTGTATTTAATCTTTTTTTATGGAACCTGTTGCGCCTATTTATGAAATAATAAATATAGGTGTTTGTAAGTAAATTTGTTAGTATTTGAAAGAGGTTTCTTTGATGTTTTAACTTTTGCTGGCAAAAAAGAAAAATTCACGCTTGGTGTGAATACTTTATTATTTAGTTTTTACAGTGACATGAATAAAGCCAAACCTGCTTTTCATTTAGCAGTAAATTAAAGTAACCAGTCCTTATTTCTGCACTTCTTTGGTTGATGCGAATGAAAAACTATTCTACTTAAGAACTTTCTTTCTTCTTCAATATAAAAGAGAATTGCACCCAAAGTCACACAGTTCCAAGACTAAACACACACATCCTCTACTTAAAAGAGTTGCCTTTAGGTTCTCAGCTGGTTTTAGTCAATTCTGAAAATCACCCCCAGACCCCACCATAAAATTAAAGTGCAGTCACCCAAAACTCCTGGAGCTGCATGGTTCTCAACAAAATTCCCCAAACATGCAAGAACTCATCAAGGGAAAGGAAGAAATAAAAGGGAATCATACCGCTAAGAATAAATCTAGAAATGAAAGGTGAGTAACCAGACAGCAAAACAGAAAGGAAAAGCATTCCAAATTTGAAAGCAATTTTTTTTAGAAATTGACATTTTTGCTGTCTTTTGTGTCTGTACAATCACCTTCTCTTTCTAGAATTCCTGGATCTCCAAAAGAATTCTAAGGGTACTAGAGATTTGCTAGGGGACCAAAAGTATTGAAAATCTGGATGAGGGTTTGCATAACTTTGACACCAAAAAAGAGCTAGAAAATTACTCCCTTACAGGTGATTGTATCAAGTAAGTTAATCAGGTTGGAAATCATAAGAATGGTGAATGTCTCTTTCATGGAACACACAAAATAAATTTAGCAGTTTAACAAAATACAAATATATGCATTATGTAACCCAGTCAGAATTAAAATGACAGAAGGTACGCTTGCTTTGGAATGATTTTAGGCATTGTACAACCTTGAATCACTTGAGCATGTAATAACTAATAAACAATGCAGATCCAATGTGATTATTTAAATGACTGTAGCTGAGAGCTCTAATTTTCCTGTCTTGAAACTGTATTAAGAACTCATGTGATTAAGTTCACAGTTTATTGTTTGTCTGTTTAGTATTTTAGAAATATACCAGCACTACTAATTAACTAATGTCTTTTATTTATTATATTATGATAAAGTAAAAATTTCTCTTGCATTAAGTCTAAGCCGAGAAGGTAATTACCAGGATGAGAATCAGCAGCACGGACTTTGACAGGCGGTTTTAACAGGGAAGTGTGATGTTGTTTACAGCTTCTCCAGAGCAGGTGCACAACCAGGGTAGAAAGAGTGTTGAAATTTAATACCAAATACAGTAAAAGCAAATGTAAATAAAAGAAAATACATCATCAATAAAAACTCTTACCACGCATGACTGTATTCTATTTGGTGATCCATCAGCCTCTAAAAGACAGGCCTGAATGAACAATCCCAAATAAATCTTAGGGCAGAAGTGATTTGGCATAGTAGGGATTAACAGTTTCTACGGCCTCAGACATTCTCTCCTGAAATTCAGACACTGTCTTCTCATCAACCTGGGGATCTAGAACAGTGAGGTGTTGCCTAAGAAATCTGCCATCTTTAAAGCCACCATCCTTAAGAAGCCAGAAGCCAGCTTGGGCAGAGTAGTGACAGTTTGTTACTCCAAGGAACAGTGGTGGTATACAGAATTCTCCACTGGAGTACATCAAAAGATTCCTGAACCATGAGTCAACTCATTCTGAGAAACTCACCAATAATACTGAACATAAACTATCTTCACTAACACCACTCCAATCAGAATTATAGCTAAATAGAAGGCTAAAAAAGAGAACTTGCCAGTGGATAGTAACTTGAATCTGTAAGGAAGGAGGCGAATGAAGGAAAGGAGAGAGGAGAGAGCCCCAATCAAGGTCAAAGGAAGACCCAGAGGAGCCAACCTTGGTGGGAACCTTGAAACACTGGTCCTGGTTCAGATCATTTACCATTTTATTGTAGGAAGTTATCAAGATCTGTTAGTATTTTTGAATCTGAATTATGAATCCAGGCCATTGAGTAATGGAGAGGCGTGACGTTGGTGATAGGAGAAAACAAAGTGTCCTTCATTTACTTCTTGCCAAGGGGTGGCAGAGCTGAATTACCTGTGAGCGAATGGGCATCCCCGACTCATATCCCAAGGTGAGGACCCTGAGGGTCCGGAAGTGAGGGAGTCTCTAGCAGGGCATCCCTGCAGAGACCCAGAGTCATACCTCTCCTGGGAGATGATCAGTATGACCGGTGTTGCACGTGGGAACAAAATGGACAACAGGTTTGTGATCTGGGGGTCTGGCCAGACAGAGAGGAGAGATAAGAATGAGGTTTCCAGGGGACACCAATAAAGAGCTCAGAAAAGCTCTTGCTCCATTCAGGGAGCAATTACGCTGCAAAATCTCACCCCAGGAGGGGGTTGATTTCGGGTGGAGAACCCGGTGCCACTTAGCTGTAGCAAACTTGGAGGGCGCTCTGAATCTCAAATCTTGTATGAAGGGGAAGTAAAAAGTAAGGCAGAATTGGAAGGATGAAGATAGGTGGGACCGTAAGAGCTCCATCTTCCCATCCCAGGTTTCAGCATCAGAGTTTCTAACATAATCAACAAAACGCAATCAAAAATTCCAAATCTTATCCAAATGACAATAAGGGACGGGAGCAAAACAATTGAACCAAATAATGACTTCTAGTTGACCAGCTAAGGATGAAGCTGATCCATTGTAATTATTATTTTTAAAGAGAGAGAGAGGGGGCTGGAGTGGTTGCTCAGTGGTTATGGTGCTTGCCTGACATGTGCATGTATACAAGTTCAAACCCCAGCACCACATATACAACGAAGTCTTGGAGCAATGAAGGCCACATGAAAAACTAAATAAAATTGATTCTCTCTTTCTCTCTCTCACCGTCCCTCTCTCTTTAAAAAAAATTAAAAAAAAAAAAAGACGGACAGTGAGAGAAAGAATGAGAAAATCAATTTTTATTGTAGTTTTTCATCTGATTTTCAATGTTCCGACACTTAGTTGTGTATGTGGTGCTGGGGCCCAAACCTGGGTCCTCGCACATGCCAGGCAAGCACCGCAACAGCCGAGCCACAGCTCCAGCTCATCTGTATGATTATTTTTATCTGTTGTCTTAAATGCAGAGTCCCCACCATAGAAAGCTATGGTTAACAAAAGCAGGGTATCCATTCTTTGATTCATTGCTAAGAAATTTTTAAAACTTAGGACAAAATTTAGAATTAGCACATCATCAGCCAACCTCCATTTTCCAAGGGCCTGTTGCTCCTTTCAAAAGGTTGCCCCAGCATTTGAAAGGTCATTAGAACCTTTACCTATACAAATGTTAATTTCATATAGTTCCATCAGATGGTGTGGAAGACAGACACAATGGAGTTTTGGCTACAAATGGAATTAGTCCTAGGTGAAAAAACTAAAAGTAATGGATTACATTTATTTACAAGTTGTTCCATTTAAAATCCATCCCAGACAGCTATATCATATTAAACAAAGAACATTTTAAACTTTCAGATTCCAGCAAACCCAAGTAACCATCATTATTCGTCATATGATTTCATTTATGAAGAAATTCATAATGAATAGGTTACCCGGTAGAACATGAAAATTTTTGTTAGTCTCACATTTATTTGTTGAATGGAGATTTGAACTGCATTTTCTTATTCTACCCATGACTCTCTTTTTAAAGTAAAGATAGAAAACTTCATCTCTGCTGCTGAATATTGAACACTGAAATGGTGGCAAGGTGAGGTACAAGACGGAGATCATGATTTTAACCCCTAAATATGTATTACTCTGAGTCGATCTTCCACTTAATGAAGAAATTCATGTGAGGCATGCCACAGTACAAATATCTTTTTGACTACTTGAAATTAAAAAATTTATCTTCTGAACAACTTGAAATATCATAGTACATAGTAGGTACACAATAAATGTGATAAAAAGCAATGCAACATCTCAAATTTTCCTCCATGGGAATTACCCGTTTTTTTCTTGATGATTTATAAGCTTTTAAATATAGAAGAGATTTAAATGCTTGCCTTACAGACAGGCATTAGAGGGTTATGAAGATGGAAATACTTTCCTAAGAAACTGAAATTTACCAAAAAAATTGAAAGACTTTCAAAATGAGTCGTACCATATTCTTTTGGCCTGCATACTTGAACAAGAGTTTCTCTAGTGGTGCCAAAAGTAAAAGACATAATACACTCATCACATCAAGAATATAAGAAGCAAGGGAGAAAAAAAGTGCCACGCATGTAGGAGTGCTGAACATGAGAAGTTTCAGGAGAGTAGTTTTATGGAATGCTAAATTAAAACATTGATGAACAGGATACTATATTTTTTTTCTAAATACTGTGTGTGAGTATGACTTGGTCAAGCAAGGAGAAGACTCTGATTTTCCTTGGAGTCTTCCTAAATAGCCCTACAATCAGATGACATGTTTCTCTCTTTTTTTTTTTCAGAAATTTATTTGTTGAAAACTCAAAAAAGCTTCAAATGAAATAATATAATATATATATAAATTCTGAAAATTAGATTTACCCCCAAGAGCCCCCCCCAATTACCCACCCTTATCCCTCCCCAATACATCTCTGCAAATGCCTTAGGTTGTATGACATTACACCTTATCCGGATTTAAAACATGATAATAGACCTCCTTTCTCAATGGCCAGGGTCTATCTAGCTCCAGCCTCTACAGATGAGTGAAGACATTCAACCCTGACGTCATAGTTCTTTTGGTTAAGATCCTCATAGATTTCCATTCTTTCGTTTGGCATCATTTGCCAGAAAACCTTTCCTAACAAAATATATTCAAATCCTTAGACAAGACTTTTGCTTAGAGAAAGGGAATGGGAAATGCTCCAAACCTCACCAATTGCAAAGGAGCAAGGCTGGAAGGAGCAGGCGGAGGGAGTTTTAGAGCTGAGAGAACTGATCTAGATGTGATTGGCAGCCTGGGATAATCAAAGAGATTGGACATTGCCTTCTCTTTTCGTACTCCGCCAAACATCTTGTTTGTATCCGGCCCCAGACTGCACCATAGTAGATCAGAAATGACATCTTCAGTCCCGGACAGTAGAAAACTAAGAGGAACCGCGTGTAATAGTTGAGCTTGGTCAGGTGCCTAATTAAAGAAGACCATCAGGGCAAAACATTTCACATTTTATTAATTTCTTGCTAGCAAAGACATCTGAAAGTGCAATTTCATTCACAATGGCATAAGGCCAGAAAGGAACACATACAGTGACCAAAAATGAGATAGAAAAACAATTCTATAGAGAAAATAAAAAATACCATTCAAAAGAGAAACTATGAACCAAACTACAGTGTTTTGTTCTATTTTTTTTTAAGTCTACAACATCCCTGTTTAACGATTGTGTGTTTACAATAAGCCCAAACATAATTGCTCTGAAGGGCTGTCAGGGAAAAGATTAATTTGGCAAAGATTAGTATTGACTTGCTGTTTATTAAGGCTTTTAAACAGCTGTATCTGGCAGCATTCCTGTAAGTGGCTGTCATATCTGAAAATCAGCCTCACACCCTGGTGCTCGCCAGCTGTTACTAAACAATCTTCTACCACTTTGAATGTCTTTCTCCAGGCCAAACAGCAAGAGCGAACTATTGCCAAATGAGGCTTTTTCTCCTCCTGTCACTTTTTCTCTCTTTTGGTGGGGGCAGGGAGCTTCTCAAAGCTGAAATGTCAGCTCAAGGCTGATGGCTTAGCTGATAAGAGGTGCAGGAAGCCAGTAGGTGGTTTGGGTGCGAGGTTAATGCTTTCCCCACGCAGTGAGCAGTAGAGCTGTTAGCTGTCACCTTACACAGACAGAAAAACCACAGCTTGCAACTGTTACCAGCAAAAGGTTTTAAAGACAGTTAAAAAGCTGTGGTCAAAGGTTTAGAGTCTATGGAATTCCGGAATGAATGTTCTAACTTGCCTAGGCCTGGCACTAGCCCTATCTGCCACATCACTGGAAAGAGACCCCCACATTGGGAAGTTGAGGCAAAGTTCAGTAGTGGCCATTAATCTTCAGAACGGGAACTGGGGGGTTCCCCCCGGAACGGCTCTGAAGAAGGGCTAGTCATTTGTAAAAGATGCACTTCACTCTCTAATTCAATGGAATTCTGTAGAATAAAGCAGTTTTGACTGTTTGGAAGTCTATAAAGGGTAGATTGAGTTTTGCACTGGGGTAAGAGCCAGGGTTTCAAATCCAAGTACCATCAAAAAAGCAACGGAAAGAATAACATTCCAGTAGAGTTAAACATCAGACTACAAAGGACTCGGTGTTGTGGTGAAAGTCACATTAGCCTTTCCAACATGGCTGATGGGGGGGCAGTAATCTCAACCTTTTCATAATGCATCAGGCTAGAATAAGCTGGGAAAGCAGATGCGAAAGGACACTGTCATGCCTTAACCTTCTCTCTGGTGGCACTTCCTGTGACTTTCCGAGATGTGTGGGGGAGGGCATGTTGTTGGCTCAGAAGCTAAGCTTTCTAGAAGGACATTCAAGCAGATGCTTGCCGAAGGCTAAACCTCATAGAATTTTGCCTTGAAGTCTGCTTTTGCGTCAGTCAGATTCTTGACATTTGGATCAGGATCAAATCTAGCCAGATTCCAGGGTATGGACAAATGAAGAGTACTACTTGGCCCTCAGTTGTATGCCTACCTACATGGACATCCAAGAGCTCTCTCTCCCTAGTCCTTTCCACATACCATGTCGGGGTGGTGGTAATTGGATAAGAAATAATGCTAACTCAGCATGATTAGAGAAATGAAGTGGCTAGACAAAGAATGCAAGGTGTCTGTTGTTGGTATGAGATGCGAAATTCATGTAAAAATTAATGTATGACCATAAGTCTCACAGTGTTCCAAGTTCCAAAATAGCTCTAGGATTATGTGCACTTTGACCATTTTCTAGGTAAAGAGCCATCTCCACAGCGGCCTGCCTACTCTGAGAAATTAGACCAAGTGCTGAATTGTGCCAAGCTACACCCTCTCACTTGATCCAAAGGTACCTTGAACTTTATTCCCATGCATGAGTCTCATCGCTGGAGCAAAAGCATCCTGTTGCTGATCAAATTAAGAGAATACAGCATCAATCCTTTATTCCAAAAAGTAAAAACACTTCCTTTAATAAAAAAAGATTAAAAAAAAAAAGACCAGGGTAGGGCAGCAGAAATCATTAACATGTATTGTTATCATGTTTTCAGGATAGCATTTAGCAAATAGTTTCTTCATAACTTCTTTGTAGATTTGGTTGTGTCCCATTGGTCTGTAATTCTTGGATTATTCAGGTAAATTAATGGAGTGTGGGAGGTAAAGAGATATGCTACTTTCAAGACTGAGTCTGATGAAGCCAACGAAGCCAGAGCGGGTCCCACTCTGGTTACACACACACACAAGAGAGCTATCCCCATAGCTTGTGGTCTATCATACCAGAAACCCAACAGCCTTGGTATAATGCTCAAAGATGATGGAGTAATGGCCCCAAAGAAAAACAGCCTGAACCTTTATCCTGCTAGATTTATATTTGAGAGGACTAATTTCCTCCACCTGAGAAAAAAATCTCACATTCATCTCTCCATAAATTATAACCAATTTTGTGGCATATTTTGTACTATGCTTTTTTTTCTTTTTAATCAAGGTAGACCCACAGAAACCTAAATCTGGTCTTGGCAAGAGTTTCATATAGGAAGGAAGAAAGAAAGAATGGTATATTTAAATGAAACTGCAATTTCCAGGTATTATTACAAAACACACACATCTACAAAGGTGTTCTAGCTGCTGAGTTGGGTCATTTTTAACACCTGGTTTCATGAGGTGGTTTCAGCTGACCAACATAACAGAAGAGAGTCCTTCACAGCATGAAGTACCTGGGCTTGTTTTAGATTGACTTCTTTTCTCTGTCTCTGTCTGTCTCTCTCTCTCTCTCTCTTCCCTGTCCCCCCATTCCTTCCTTCCTTGCTTCCTAATAGGAGAGGGAATCTGCCACTTATAATAACCTATCAGTTTCCTGAAATAATACTGGTCTTGCGTTCTCAGAACATTCACCTCCGATGCATCCATAGTTAAAGGAGCCAGATTGCCTACAGCCAAGAGTTGGCCTCCAGCTTTCTCTTCGCTGATCACTTGGTTAAGTCCTAGATAAATGGAGAGAGAGCCCATTTTCTCTCTTCCCCTCCCCTTTCTAATGTACAGTGATCAGAAGTCTTCAAGGACTTTTCTCTATGACTTTCCATTTCACACCACAGATGGTTTAGATAAAAACTATTAGTTTCATTTATTCAAACAGCTTCATTACACCAAATTGAGCTTATTTTTAGCATTTTGCCTAAAGGTTTGTTTTCACATTTTTGTGGATGCAAAGGAGGTTTTCTGATGTCTTAGACTTTAATCATCATTCCTGTTTACCAATAAGCATTTGGACTACTGTGGAGTTGATGAATCCTCTAAGAGAGAATAGACTTTAAAGAAAACAGCATTAGAATTGGTTTACAAATTTGATTCATGTATATGCTCATACAACCTTTGAGTGCTCTCATTTTTCCATGAGGTTAGTTTTGATTGTTTCAATTTCTGCCTAAGCACTTTATATGTTCTGTCAAACATAATGATGCCAGCACTTTATCTTGGTTTTATTTTGATGTCATCACTTTGGAGACCATTTCAATTTGGATAACATACCATACTGGGAAAAAATGAGAATATGTGTTCAAAAAGAGAAACTGCAAATAAGCAAGTCATGAGTTTACCACCTCTGGTTGTTGTGCAGAGATGATGTAAGGTTCTTGTTCAGTGTTAGCTTAATCTGAGTTCCTGTGATAGCACAAGAAGAAAAAAATAAATTCTAAGTCATTTAAACACTAAAATGGCAAGTGGAAATATGTAATAATCAATTCTAGTCTATTACACAGTAAAAACGATACAGTAGTGTGAAAACATTTCCAATTTCTTAAAACACAGGTGATGTGAACTATCCAACTTGACTTCCAATTCCAACTTCCCTTTCCCCTTACCTCTATGGGAATATTTCTGACTTTATTTTCCCCAGGGGAGTCACATGTACCTGTAGGCTCAATACTGAGGAAGATGAAAAGATTCACAATGCCCACCTCCATTATTTCCCCTTCTGTTATTCAGTACTGAAAATCCCCATTCCCTCAATTACCTTAAAGGCATCAAGTATTAATGCTATCCAGGATCAAAGTAGAGAATGTCATCACCCAAGCCTGATTTTCCTAACCAGTAGGTTTTAAATTAACCCTGCAGTTATTTCTTTAACCTAAACAAATATATAAGAATAACCCTGCCCAATGTAATGGACATAAATTACACCTACTTCATGTTAGTTTGGGATTCCTCTATGCCACATTCATACTTACATAAGTATACATAAACTAACACAAAGTAGATTCCCAGATAATGTAAGATAATTAGTCCACAGTGAGGTCCAAGCATATGCATTTTTTATGGCTACCCCAGGAAATGCCACAAAATAATTAGACAAGGAGAGGTCAAGTTGATCTTGCTATCAACTTTGAAGACTAAGAGATTCTCTGTTACCCATGCTCAGGATTGATAACAATTTGAAGAATTAGCTTCTGAAAATAAACACATACCCAGCAAATGTGTCTCTCAAGGTGATCTGGTTAAAGCTCTTACACAACCAGAGCTCTAGAGGTAGGTAGGCCAGAGCTGCATGGTGGTCAACAATGCCATTTTGCTCATTGTCCTCAACTAGTCAGCACTTGTCTTCATCCTTTTTGTTTCCTGTAATGTTCTAGGAAAGAAGAAAGAAAAAGAACAACAAGGGAAACTGAAAAGCAGCAGTATCTGCCAGGAAACCACAGGCATTTTCAGAAATTCACAGCAGATGTCACTGACCTCACATGGTCATCCTCACTAGTCATTGCTCCTCCAATAAAACCAGTGTTCTACTGGCCAAGAAGACAGGGAGAACAAATGTTTGCAGTAAAATCAGCAGGGTTCATGACACCAACTTCTATTCACTCAATGGAAAAGCCTTTTCTACAGCACTCCTACTGACACTGATCTTGAAAACTATCCATAGTAATCCCCCCGGAAGCCGGTTCCAAATACTTACTATGTTCTATTCATGTTCCTTGAGTTCTCTGCTACTTTTGACAATATTGAAATTCTCTCCTAAATCTACCCTTTCAGTCTGACCATTATAATATTAAGTCTTACCTCTCCTAAATAGTAAACCACAGGTCCACTGAACATGGATGGGTAACTCTGTCCCTTGCCTCAGAGGCATTAAAAGTTATCCCCAAATACATGAACTTCCAATAAAGACTCCTTCTTCCTCCCAAACACCTTTTATTGGAGAACAATATGCTGACTTAACTAGCCTCCCAAACCAGAATTCTTCATGTTCTTAAGGAATCTTCCTTTCATCCCTCACAAAGGGGAATAGTGCCTTTGACAATTCTAAACCCTGAGTAGCACTGAAATTTCCTGAATTACTATCTATCCATTCCCCTCCGAGACTTAGTTCTATCCCCCCTGTAGTCTCCCTTTTATCATCACAACAGTGACCTAAGTGACCTCCAAGTTTACAGACAGTCATTAGTCTATTTTATAATCCAGACTTAATATTATAATGGCTTCATTGTTAAACTCCTGTGGCTCCTCCCTTGCTTATAGAATTAAATTCCAGTAACTGAGCCCAGTGAATTCAGCCATGCAAAATCTGGCACCAATCTACCTTAATTGCTACTGTTTCTCACTTTTCCTGTTCCAGATTCTGAAATTTGGTAACCAAATTCCTTCCTTACCAATCCCAAGCACACTAGACTATTAGGCTCCACATTTCACAATTATTCTTGCCACCTCCTTCTCTTTTCTGAAGACTTCTCTCCTAAACAAATCGAACATTCCTTTTTCAGTATTTCAACAGTGCTCTGCTCCACTCTTAGAAGAAAATTTTAAAACACATTATAAGTATTTGCATCTGTGTTTATTTTCCTGACTAGATTGAGTTTCTTAGATCATATTCAGCTCTGTGATCATTCTAATATCTATAAGTACAGTTCCAGGTTAAAAAATGGACCCAATAAACAACTGTTGAATGAATGGTCTTTTATTCTTCCAGACGAAATCTCATGAGCCTCCAGACCAAGAGATAAAAGAAAGTAACATCCTATGGAATCATTGACTAAAACTCATGAAGATAGCAAACTTACAATCACCGCTGCCTGAAGGGACTAGATCCTATTAAAAAATGTTTGGGGGTTTTTTGTTTGCTTGCTTTCTTCCTACATAATACCAAGATGGAACTGCATGTGCAAAGATGAACCAGGAACTGAATTTAAGGGCTAGAAAAAACTGAATTACACAGCCAAAAATAATTTTTAAATGTGCAGATCATTTTGAGTGGCTGGAGGTATTTTATACAGAAAGGAGTAAGGAAGAGAATTGTAAAAGGAAGAGTTAGTAGATACAGAAAGTAACATGGAGATGCATAGAGGCCAATGGTAGCTTTTTAGGTCTATTCCTTATAGACACTATCACACATGTATTCAAACAACAGTAACATGAATGTCCATTTTAGAATACTGTGTGATAGCTAAGACTAAACACGACCTACATATTCATTAGCTAAGAAAATATAGATTGTGGACTACTCTTACAATACAGTACTGTATAGTGGTTAAGATAGAGAAACTTGCATAAATGTTGAATCAAAAAGTAATGTAAAGAATATTATATACATTATAAATCAATTATGTGAAGTTGAAAATGTAATACAATATATGTACAAATAATATCTATACATACTGTAAAAGAAGTATAAAGGGCTGGAGCAGTGGCTCAGCGGTTGGAGCACTTGTCTTGCATGCACAAGTACCTAGGTTCAAACCCAAGCATCACATACACAACTGTCAGGGAAAAAAAAGTCCAGATTTTAAAAATAAAATTCTTTCTCTTTTTCTCTCTCTTTAAAAACAAAAAGAAGTATAAAAACAGGTATGTGGATAATTGGATTAATTGTTGATAGCAGCTTTCTCTACAGGGAAAGGTGAAAGAACAAGATCAAAGGGTTTTGCGTAAGAACATCAGTTATAGCAATAATGTTTTGTTTCTTTAAAAAGATGCATCCAAAACAAAGTTTGGACTAATGTAAAGATGTAATAAGTTACATCAGTCTTTATTGTAATAGTAGTCATTGTTTTTTGTATATTTAAAATATTCCAAAATCTAAATTTTCTCAATTTTAATCCCAATAAAATATAACCTAAGGATATTTAAGTATGGACATACATCTGAAATAGTTTCCAATTTGAGATTAAATGCTTGCCACCCCGCCAACTGCTACCCCCACTACTGTCACCATACAGTTTCATGAAAATCTTTTCTACCCACAAGAATTTGTGTGTGTAATTTCTGTATATTACAGGAAGGAGCTAAGTTACACATCTGGGTCAGTGCAATGAGAAAGAGTGACAACTTGCATAAACCAACAAGATAATAAAAAAAATCTACCCAAATTCACCAGATGCTGAGGCCTGAAATATGAGGATCCCAAGAGGCATAAGGACCATCTTCTTGCCCCAAAATTCAGAAGCAAGAAATGAGCTGTGGATTTCCATAGGATATGGAAAAAGAGATAGAACCTCTCTTACCAGATCTTCAGAAACAAGTAAGATTACAGAAGACATAAACATCTGTTATCACTATTACCATGATTCATAAGAAAGAGTGATCTTCCAAGTCTTCAAACATTTAATTATGGCTCTGATAATCAGATATTCCTGTTTTTTTCTTGTTTATCCTGGGACAATATTATGTGTGATTCTCCACCCTTTATTATGACTGCGTTGAAGAAAAAAAGGACAGGGAATTTCCAGATTATTATTTCTCTATCCCAAGAAAAGGTGTATTTGGACTCCAGCAGTCCTTGCCATGTGCATCATAGCTTCCTGAGTGGGATAAAGGCTTATCTGTACAATAACACAACTAAAGGTTGCCAAAACAAGAACCCACACCAACCGGTGGGGTGGCCAGTTTTGAACATTTTATACCATGATTTCTTAGTGGTATTAACCTGTTCTCTCTAAAGTGACTTATTCCAAAACCAAGCATTTAGAGAGAGAATATTATACAATAATGTTGAAACAGGAATACGAAATTGCAAAGATAAATCTTTGGCACCAACTTCTGAGGTCTGGATGTGGTTTATCCAACAAGGTTCATGTATTGGAAACCTGGTCATCAGAGAGGCAGCGCTAAAAGCAGCATGGGACCTTTAGGAGATGGGGTCTAGGTGATGTCCTTAGGTCACTGGGGATGTGACCCTCAGAAGGGATCAAGTAGAGCTCATGTGACCCCTGTAGCTCTTGTGAGAGGGCAATTATAAAAGAGCAGCCCCTCCATGAATCCCGCTATGGGTTCCTGTCTGGGGACATGATCACCAGTGCTGTTACAGTTTGGATCTGGAACACCCCCCCCCCCCCGCAAAATCTCAAGTGTTAGACATTGCAGCAAAGTTGAGAGGTGAAAAGTTGGGATCATATGGGCCATGACTTCACTGGTGGATTGATCCACATGGCCTACTCATAAATTGAATGGAATACTAAAAGGTGGTGAAAATGATAAGCAAGCTGGAAGAATTAAGTCACTGGGGGCCTGGCCTTGGGAACCATGTCTTGTTCCAAACACCTCATTTTCCTTTCTCCCCACTTCCTGGCTGCCATGAAATAACAGGTTCCCTCCACCATTCCCTTCCACGATGACATTCTACCTCACCTCGGGCCCAAGAGCAATGGGTCAGCCTACAATGGACTGAACCTCTGAAATCATGAGCTAAAACAAATCTTTCCTCTTCTAAGTTGTTCTTTTATGGTATTTGTGATGCCATTTTCCATACAATCCTTCCTAGATCTGGTGTCATGCCCCTTATCCTCTAAAACTGTGAACTAAATGAACCTCTTTTCTTTATAAGTACTCATCCTCAGGAATTTGGGTATAGTAATAAAAATTGGACTAATACACCAATTCGGGTAACCTACAGACACATTAACCCTATCCTGAGTCTTTGGCCAAACCCCAGGCTGCAATGACAGAATTAAGTGGGTGCAAAATGAAGTGAATTAGGTGAAAATGTCAACTCACATGTTGTCTGGTCATATTAGCAGCTTGGAGTTTTACAGTTTATTTATTTATCCCTATTAACAAAAAGAAAAAGAAAAAAAGTCTCTCTTCCAAATGGCTTCATTAAGCTGAATTCATCCAAAGGCCATGAGAATGACACATACCCACACATGCTGGGTGCCTGTGAGGATAGGAAGGGGAAAGAGAGAAAAAAAGTCTTGAATGTGCCACTGAAAACAGAAAATTGCTAAAAGTGGGATGGGGACATTGTGGTGACTGAGTTATTTTAGATTTTCTCAGTCTTGAGTAGTTCAGATCAGTAGTCTTCCCATGAGAGATGGTATCTATGACTCCACCTATGCCAGGGTCAACCTAAGCCTTCTCCTCTCTTCTTCCAAATCTGCCAAGTAATTCAGGGAAGAGCAGCAACAGTTCACTGATTGCCTCCTTCTTATTTTCTTTCTTTCCCAGTGCTTCTACTTCTTCAGCAAGTAATTTATTTAATTGGGAATTCTATCTGGTGCAGCTGCAACTGAGCAGGGAAATCTTACTTGAAAATCAAAATAATACCAATTGTTTTTAAAGAGTGGCAATTTCTCTTCCTTCCTGAACCTCAGCCAGGAGAGTTATTGGCTGGTGTGTTGGGAGAGGCTTCCTGGCCTTTGGATTTTACTTTGGTGTATTTGTTAGCTTTCAACTGGAGCTGTCCAATTTTCTAATTCAGTTGTGTATTTTAATAAAAATGAAAGCTCAAAAGAGACTTTGTAGTTTATCTTACACATAAAAGACCCCAGTTTTTTCTATCTCTGACCCTCCTTCCCCCTTGTTCTCCTCTTTCTCCTCCTCCTTACACTTTTCATGCCCCTCATCCCAGTAGATAAAAAAAATCACTTTAAAAATCTCTTTCCTGATTTAATCATGTGGCAAAGAAGCTATTGAATGACATAATTTTAGGGTTGTTTTTGGAAATTAATGGTGCTTTAAGGCTACTCAGATTATTCCAAACTAAATTATAACCAGAAAGCATCATTGTTTATATCATTAATAGAGAATGAGGGCAATGCCAGTTTTCAAGAAAAATAGAAATTAATGCTGACTTTGAAGGTGAGACTGATGTCCCCAAGGCAATGTCTATGGGAGGGTGTCCTAATTTCCATTCGGAATAGACTTTGGAACGTTGAACCCCTCAAATAATTGCTTTGAAATATAAGTCATATTAAACTAACATGATAAATATTTTTCCAAAGATATACCCCATCATTGCTTTTGAACCACCAAACCAAAAAGGCTTGAAAACATACTTATTTGGGGTTGGGGGACTTTTCAAGATGTTGGTGATCTGAGTGTTATGATCTGTCCTTCCTGGGCAGCCAGCATGGATGCAGCTGATGCTAATGCATTTCTCACTGTTCACACACTCTCCAAATGCCAGCCTCACACCTAATGGTGCTGCCAAGAGGTGCCAACAGCCCCATACCAGACGAGCAATATAAGTTCTTATGAGGAGATAAATTCACATTTCCACATCCTAGGAAAAGACCAATCTCATTAGGTATAGGGTTGAAGATGATGTTCAGAATCCAGATCTCTAATCCACTCACCACAAAGTGTAGCTCTTTTATAAAAATCAGAGCAAGCCCCAGTGATATGACTCCAAAAAGAATTCAAAAGTATCTCTTAACCTAAATTAAAAAAAAAAAAAACTTACTTTTCTCTGCCTTACGTCAGTGTTCCTTTTGAGATACGTTTTTAAAATTATATGTTTGTGAAGAAAACCCTAGCAAAAAATGTTCCTTGGTAAAAATAAATAAATAAATAATAAATCAATTCTGGCTTCTCCAGGCCAGTGTGTGGAGGAAACTAGGTGACAGGTTGCAGAACTGTGGGCAGGGAATACAAACTACTTGGTGGGGAAGGGACTGTGCTAGACTACTTAGGCCACATGCATTTGGAAAGTGATGGCTTTCTAAGACCATTTGCAAGACATTAGAGAAATCCACAGGATGATTTATTTTGGCTTATGGTCTTAAAGGCTCCAGTCCTTCATCTGGGGATCTGTCAAGGCAGCACATGATGGCTAAGTGTGCGGCAGAGTGAAACAGCTCACATCACCAGCCAGGGGTTAAGAGGAACGGGGAAAGGGCCAGGCTTTCACAACCATCTTAGATGGCAAACCTCCCCAACCTCAGAAACGCCCAAGTAGGCCAACGTCCTAAGGTTTCCAACAATTCCCAATAGTGCTAACATGGGGACAAAGGCTTTATTTAATACTTGGACCTTTAGAGAACACTTATCCAAAGGACAACAGTAGGAAATCCAGAGTCCCATGAGAAATACCTGCACCAGGTTTTGCGTATGGTGAGTACTAAGTCACGTAAATGCGAATTGGATGTCCTGGCGTGACACCCAGCTGGCTGCCTTCAGCACTCAGCTCATTCTCCAGCTGTTGCAAGTGCCAGTTGCTGGCCTCCCAGCCAAGACACTCTTTGAGAATTCTCCCAAGCCATGAAAGCTGTTTCGCCCAAGGTCATGTCCACTCCTCAGGGGCAGCACACATCCAGCAGCCAGCACACATGGTTAGAATAAGGCCCATTCCTTTGGCCTCTCCGGGGCCACAGCCTGAGTTTTCCAGCTGCGACCCCTTTGTGACTGAATGGAATCATCTTTCTGTCCTTTCCTCCAACCCTCATTTCCCTCAGGGACCATTCCTGGAGTACTTTCTAACCATATTCTTACACACATATAATCTCCATTCCTGTGTTTTCTAGGCAACCCGACCTAAGACAATGCATTGTTCCTATCTTGGTTTCTTGGAGGAAAGAGGAAGTACTAATAAATAAGATGAATGCACGTGTAATCACTTAACTGCTATTTTAATAAAGACTTTTTGAGAAAAACCTTTTTATATATATAAAACTATATTGCCTTTAAATTGCCTATATTTCCAAATATTTGACATGATGTTAATAATTTATGGGGGGGGGAACGTATACAGTTATTATCATCCACCTGCTCATTTGGGGATACTGATTGAACTGCAGATGGTTCCAGGAAAGAAAGAGCCTTCTGTGGAGATCTTGCAGAGCTAAGAAAATCCCTTGGGTTTTGGGGATGCAAATATTCAGATGATTAGTTCTGTATTCCTGGACCCTAATTCTTAATGCATTTTTCTGCTGGAGAGTTTGGTCCTAGCTCAATTCTTATCCATGTTCTGCCAGTAAGGGGAATCTCCCTCATATTTGACCTTTCATCTTTTTGTACAGCTCAGTATAAAGTATCTTGCTGCAGGGTTTCCCTCGGGCTGCTGATTGGACAAAAGTTTCACAGTTTGACAATAAGAATTCTCTAAAGCCGATTAGTCAGAAAGGTGGTCCTCCAGACAAGTTAAAAAAAAAAAGTACCCTTCAAGATGTGACTGCTTATCATCTACAAAGGCTGTGAGCTCAAGGACAGAAAGACTATAGATAATAGATATTCAGTCAACTTTCGAAATTACTGTATGCACGTGAATCCTTCCTTTTAAATTATGAACCATAGTACATTAGAGGTGAAATTGAAACTAGGTGAATGGAATTCAAGAAACCAGAAATGATTACTTAGAATTTGCTACAAAGGATCCTGGTCTATGGTGAAGACCCACAGGGAATATGAAGATTTGCTAAATAGATGTGACGTTAGCATGGACCCCCAGGATCTTGTCTGTGCAGATGTAAAACCCACCTCCTCATACTCACAGGCCAGTACCGTAGAACCTGACAATGGGCTGCAGGTTCCAAAGGTGACCACCAGCCCTTCTCCCTAACTGCTAAGGGTGGCTCAGGATTTCTAGCCTCCCTCCAAGAGTGGTGTGTGACAGGTACGCAATTTTCTCCTGCAGCGTTTAGTCTTCATATTTGAGTAATAGCATGAAATCAAACTAACCTCCAAGAGACGCAAAATAAAAACCACTCGCTTGCATGGTGTAGCATAGCCCAAAATCCACGTATTCTATACACCTAATGGACTCTATAATTTAAGAATATATTCAGGAACACCTCTTGGAAATGATGTACCAGAGAAACCTGAAATGTCAGAAATAGAAAAATCGAAGTAGCCACATAAAGCAAGCCTTCAACTCTGGGTCTGATCTCCTCTGTCTGTATACTCAAGTGATTTCCTAAATTTCCCCACTTTACAAATGGAGTTCTTCAGTCCCAAACTGGCAGGAAGACTTTTTAAGGGACAGGTGCCTTTTGAGAAATAGATTCATTGAAACAGCCCAGAGGCTCTCAGGTGGCCACAGTCAAGGCCAAATTTGGTGAAACATTTTTCCTCCATGGCCCAAGTCAACAGATGCCTTTCTCAGCAGTGTTCTGACAACAGAAATCAGGTGGATTCTTTGGGTGTTTTTCAAAAATCAAAGGCTCTGACCAGATCTCACCTGGTCTGGGGAGGCAGTGGAAATAGGGAGAACATTCTCTACTGAGAGCTCAATATAACAGGAGTCAGGTGTAGCAGTCAGCTCTGTCATGGAAAAGTAAGACAATTCCTACAATATCAGCAGAAAATGGAAGTTCCACTCTTATCAGCCTTAATTATATTATAACTTTCTATTTCCACAAGGACTTGAACTTTTTCAGAGACTTTCCATATGATTTCATTTCACCGAAAGACAAACAGCACCAAAAACACATGGAAATATGTGTATGTGCACACTGCTGAGAAAGGATCCAATGCCCACAAACAGTAAATGCTCAGACCACTGTGCCTGACCATGATGCACCTGGCAAAGCAAGGTGACTCCACCCCTCAGCAATGCCTACATACAGGCAGTTCATTTTCAGGTGCCTTTTAGCAATATGGGGACAGATTTTCCTCCTATTTTTGAAGGACTGTCAGGATTCTGGCATAAAATCTCTAGGATTGTTGGATATCCCTTTCTTTTTGCAATTTAACTTTCACTTGAATCCTAAGTCTCAAAAATGAACTCAAAATGTGGAGGATACAGGGAGTTATGAACCAAAAATGCTAAAAGAATCATGTGAACTCCTGTTCACTCTCCTGGCATTGTAATGACTCCAGTGAAATCCCATTGCGGCCATTGCAAACAAAGATTTTTTTTTTATTTCATTTAGTTGGCAGGTAGTCACCATCCACAAATTGCAGAAAGAGAATACCGAAAGGTTGCTTACATAAGCGCTCAAATCTGAGCTTCTCAATCCATTGTGCCATACAGCCAAGATGGTAGCTCATAAAAGATCAGCGAGGACTTTGTAATAGAACCATGGCAAATTCTTGAGGAGGGGGTAAATTGAAACAACCACCATCAAGAAAAATAAACTCAATAGAGGAATGATTTGAGAAGCAGGGAAGCTCTGCTTTGGAGAGTGGTCTTTGCCGGATATTGAACCCTCAGCAGCAGGATTAACATCACATTAGGACTCCATCCCATTTTCAGAAAAGGACTATTTTTGCAATCTCTGTTCAACGTAAATTCTTGTAGCACAAGTCATTTCTAATTTATGTTTTGTTTTATCCTATGACTTGGAATTAAAGTGATATCTTGGTCCCAATACACTCACAATTCTAGCATTGCAAAGTGAGAGCAGAGAGAAATGAGAACAAGTGGAGACAGTTTCCCTACATGTAGTAAATTTACTACAACAAACAGGAGCTCTGTGCCCCACTGCTCTGATTCTCATCGTGGAAGCCTTGGTGAGTACTGATGAGGTGTTGGAAGAAGACTCAGACTAACGTAATCCTGTTATCGCTAAGGGAATCCCAAGGAAAGAACAAGGGTTTACGCTCCCCAGGGAGCCAGAGCGTGTCTTTTCAGGAATGAGGAAAATCCAGTCTGTCTTTCTCTTTCATAAATCAGGGAGAAATTGCTAGGTTTTTGAAACTGACAGTGAACAACCTATATGACTCTCAATGTGTGGAGTGAAACAAAATTCTTATTGCTCCACGGACCATTCCGGTTTCAGAACTGCTTAAAATTTATGCCTAGAAATTAGAGATGGAATAAGGAAAATAAAAGCAGGAAGTTGTTGTGTATTCTTATAATGACTCTCAAGTGCCATTCAATTGTTTATGCATACAAAATATCTGTGTAACAAAATGTACCAGGAAAATGGAAGGCCAGCTAATCCTCTGACGTCAAGGAATGGAGAGCCCCAGGAGTGGATGGCAACTAATGGTGAGAGAGAGATTGCAACCAGAGGAGAATCAGCTGCTTCTACCATTTTGTTAGCATCATAAATAGAGTAAGTGATGTGAACAGCTCTAAGAATAAAAAGAATGGCCCATGGTGTGTCCAACTCAGGAATGAAAAGGAAGACTAGAAAACAGTATACGTTAGAAGAAATAGGAGCCAGTTGGGTTAAGCAAGTATTGGTGAGGTGGTTCATTTCCAACTACTCAGCAACAAAAATAAAACAAAGAAAAGAAAAAGAAAAAAGAGGATTATCATAGCAGCAGCCTAACCCACCCAAAGAAAGACTAGAAGGTGCCAGATGGGGCTCCTGTCAGTGCAGGTAGGTCACATGTGGCCATTTGCTAGCAGGTGCTGCCAAGGTGACAGCAAACTGTGCCTGGATACCGTCAATCCAAGTGTCATTCTGGATAAGAGCAGTTGCCTGAGGGAAACATCTGGTCCCCATCACTCATGGGCTTAATTGTGACGCTCTTATCACCCAGAAGTGTTTATCTACATACCACATGCCCTTCCTTATGTCCAACAGCAATGGAACACCCACCCCATCCAAAGTAACCCAGAGGGATCATTAGTTATTTGACTCATAGCCCGGTGCTTTCAACCAACTTGATTAGCTCCTTTGATAAGTAGGACAAACACAGAAAGATGGACTTTGGAATTTGAGAGAATTGCCTTGAATTAAAACACACAAACACAAACAAAAACAACAGCAGGGTGAAGCAGACAGTGGTGGGGGTGGGAATTAAACCTATTTTCTTGTTCCTGTTCACTTCTGGAAAGTTCCACCTTAGAGGAATCTACAAGACACCACTTCACCATAAGCTCATCATGGTACATCTTCAGTCATCCTAGTAACTCAAGCCACAAGGAAGTAGAAAGAAGCTGCAAGCTGTTTTCCCCTCCAGGACTCCTCTCCCTATTATGCTGCCCCCACCTCCTGTCTGTACCAGGCAATGGGCGGGTGAGCTGAAGGCCTGATTCTTGCCTCAGTGTGCATACATTCTACTAAAGACATTCAGCCAGAATCCTTTGCCTGAGACAGCAAATCACTAGTGACAGAGTAGGGAGCAAAGCTCACAAACCCTGTGTTTTTGTTTATTTATTTTCTGTTTGAACCTAGAGAGCTTTTGACCTGCTCTCTAAGGCCTCACTCAACCATCTACAAACTGGGTGCCATATTTCAGATGTCTATCTGAAAACCCTGCAGTGAATCCATCCCAAGAAAATAAAAGCATTCACAAAATCCATTTCCTTTTTATGAAACAAATAAATAGTCATGTCTTTCTTGGGTAGTATCTGTTGAAGTTCATTAAAGCAAAAGAATCACAGGAAACCCTAAGGAAATTTCCATCAAAAACAGTCTGTTTACTCCACTACAACAAACGACATCTTATATGCCTACCTTCTCTAGGGTTTCTAAAACGTAAATGTATCTCAGATGATATGGATACTTCTGGGTTTTTTTTTTTTTTTGGTCTGATTTGCTATTATTCTGTATTCTTGTTTTCCTGTAGATAAAATCCTTTCTATAGAGGATAATAAGCTTTGCAGGGATACAAAAAATGTTTCATTAAACACATCTGCTTCTCGTAGATTTTTCAATCCTAGAAATTATTCCAAGAACAATTACAAATATGTCTAAGTTTGGAGAATTGAGTTATTTTCACATTAAAATGAAGGCCAAATTCTGAATATATCAGTTCGAAGACAAAGATGTTCAGAAGTGGCCTGCGTGGGATTTCAAGCAATGAATCTGTACCAATCCTTCATTTATTAAAAACAACAACAGCAAAATTATTGACTGTGTTTTTCTAATACTAACATTGGGCTAAAATAGTGGCCAGATGTTCATTCTTTAAATTCTCCAGATTGCAATTCTGAGATTATATTTCTTTCAAGCAGCTTATTCCATAGTGACCCTATGGATTTCTTTGAGGTTAAGTTAAAGTTTAGGCAAATATTTCTTGTGAGATTGAGCCCACTTCCTAACTGGGTTTTAAAACTGTCACTCCATGAAACCTTCCTCTATCAATTCAATTTAAGATTTTTTTGGGTACTTACAATGAGGAAGAAAATATGCAATAATATGTTGGAAATATGCAATAAACCAGAGAAAGATATCTTCTTCCATCCGGATTTACCTATCTGTTTTCTTCCAATTCTTCCAATTCCTCTGCTTTTCTTAGACTATATCTCTCATCTCTGTTTTCTCTCATCACCAAAGAATTTCCCAATGAATAAATAACAGTAATATTTTTGTTACAGATAAAACTGAACTCATCATGCCCACACTCCCTGAATCTATTGGCTTTCCCATAGGCCCCAATTCAGTGAATGACATGAAAATATCCTTCACTCTTTTCTTGTGCATACCAAACAAACCTTTCCTCTCTCATCTCTTATATGAAGTGGTCACTGAAATCCAACATTTTATCCTTCAAAGGACTTCCTTCATCCATGCTTTCCCTCTCTCCTGCAGTCGCTGCACAATTCTAGTTTATTTTTTCTCCCATTTAGACCATTGCAATAGGCAAATGGTCTTAGTGTTGGCTATCCCTTCATTGTGATCCATCCTTTTGTGTCACCTAAGAGATCTTTGTAAAATAAGAAACTGACTATTCAAATCGCTGCTTCAAAGTCTTTCAACCGCACTTCACTTGTTTCAGGTGAAATTCAACGTCCGTGTAGCACATACACATGACACTCTGTGATCTGTCCTCGGCTGAAGTTTTCAGCTCTGCACACACAGATTCTTGGGCCGCCCTGAACTGCCCTTCTTGACCACTAAAATCTCACACCTCTGCTATTTTACCCATGTTCTTTATCAGTCTACAATTTCAGCACCTCCATTTTCCACATGGAAATTCCTCATCAAAACACAGTTCAACCTTACCTTCTCCAAGAAACCTTTCATCATTCCTGCCTTCCCTCATCCTTTCTTCTACTATGGCATTTGATTATAATAGATCATTTACCTCATAAACCTAAGCTATTTATGACTTTCCAATACTATTTTGTGAGTTTTTTTTCCTATAAACATGGTCTTACAATTAGGAGGGGTTCATCATTAAACAATCAAGAACAGCAGTGTAATGACAGAACAAGCCAATACTGGTGCCAGACCATGGTTTCCCCACTTTGGGTTCCCCATGGTTCCATGTTTCACTTTGCTTAAGCCCCAAGTTAATTGGACTTCTCATGGAAGTTGAAGGTTCCCCTAGGATTAGATTCCCCCCTATTTTGTGAGTTTCTGAAGTTAAGCTCCACTTTGATATTCCTACCCTATAGCCATGTGTCCCACATTTAATATGCTCTCATAAAACCAAGATTGAGTGAATGCCAACCTTCATCTTCCTTATGGTCTCTGCAGTATTCACTAGTTGACTCTCACTTCCTCTAGAATTGTCTAAGCATTACTTACCCGACATCTCCGGACAATCCTTTATCCAGCTCCTCCAATAATTCCTGTTTCTTCTCTTATTCTTTTAACATTTGGTATTTCAGTGATTTATATTTCCATTCACTTCTTTTCTCACATGGCTTCCTTTCCCTAGATTGCATATCAAGAACTTTATAAACAAGTTTTGAAATGTAATCAGTGTTATCAGACAAAGAAACCTTTCTGAAATGAAAATTTTCTTACGTTTCCTTCTAATGTCAGGGTGTTTCTCTAGCAGTGAGCTATCGTTTCATGGCACAATGGATATTTATATTTTTACACATATTCTAGATTAAAGCAAATGATCAGCTTTTTATTATCAATAAGGAATTGGTGAATCCAATGTCTTAAAAGATTCCCAGACCATTTGTGTTGTCAGTTTTCCATTGCTATGACAAAATGCCTGAGAAAAACAACTTAATGGAGGAAAGATATATTTTGCGGTTTACAGAGTTTTCAGTCCCACCTTCCAGTAGTGCCACAGGCTGGTGGCCAATCCTTTACCACAAGGCCTTGGGGGAACATTTTGAATCTAAACCTTAGCACCATTATAACCATGAAAATTAATAATAACCTATGCAAATCAAAACCAAAAATATCTGTATAGACCTAAGAGAATTCAGATGGAAATTAAATTTATAGGTCACCTCTGTTTCCTGTTTTGAAACAGAAAGCCATTCATGGCACTTCATTATTCCACAACTCTTGGAAGTAACTCTATTGTAAAATATAAATCTCACTGATCTGGCCTCACCTGACTAATAAAATGTGAAGAGTCCAGAGTCCAACATGAGGCAGCTGCTTCATTCTGGTGGAGTTCAACTTTCATAATACCTCCATTCTGGTGGAGTTCAACTTTCATAATACCTCCATTTTAAAGTCACCACATGGGGAAGGTACAAGCAGGTAGAAGGACAACCTTCACTATGTTTGTGGCTGAACGTTTTCTTTTTTTAAGCAACCATTGCTTCACCAGCTTCTGTATTCGTCTTCCTGAAATTATTGAAAGCAAGAATCATGTTTCCTCATATTCAATTCACAATTTAATCTTCAGATGCTCACTTGGCATGGGCATTTGGTTCAGGCCTTGGCCTTAAAGAGAAAAATTTAGTTTTTGAAAAGGGTGGGAATTATATCACAATTATGTTTATTTCCTCTGATGAACAGAACACAATTTACTAGAATTTCTAATAGTTTACTGAGTGTGTTTGTGTATGCATACACATGTTTGCACATGTTTTAAAGCAAACTACTTCCCTATAACTACACAGCTTGGAAATTGAAGAAAATCACTGATCCTGCTTGACTCTCCGTAAATTGTGCCTGGCCTTAGCCATGTAGCTATCAGCAGCATTGATTTAGTACAATGATGAAGTTCTTTAATGCTCATTCCCAATGACCTATCTTCTCTTTCTGGATGTACAGTCTTCAACTTTGCCCCAGATTATCTTGCTCAAATTTTGATACTATAATTCACATTCTACAGAGCTGTGAAAATAATAATTATGCCTAATAATTCTCTGGCACTCATAACCTAACTCTGTTTCTCTTAATTTTCCAAAAGTGTGACAGATATTGTTGCCTTCCTCCACAACATTTATCCCTCCAACTTTTCCTTTTCCATCATAACTCCAACTAGGGGGAAGTTCCACCTGCTTCCACATGGCCTTGAAGCCAATGAAGCCATTCTTCCCTTCTTCCTACTGGTGACTATGTTGGGAATGGATATGTAATACCATCCTGGCCAAGAAAGGTCTGCCAGCAGTGGCAGTGGCTTCTCAGAAAGATCTTTAATGACAAAAAGTCACATACACAGATTCCTTCGTATTTCTCTGGATGGCGCATGTGACATGAAATTTATTTTGAGATGTGTTAACAAGATAACCAACATCAATAAACATGAATGTTACCAACTTTGGGCAACAGTAGTTTGAACAGAAATAGTTTATGTGAAAGGTATTTTCCTATTTTATTTTACCTTATTAAAGCCTTCAATTAGGATGAATCACTATCAAGGTAAGGAATTAATGAACAGAAAACTTAATTTCAATTTATAGAATAATAATGAGTCTAATTGTATCCTCTGGGCTAAGAGTAATAGCACTGACAAGGAGCAATGAGAGAGCCTACTTTTTTATTTTTTTTTAATTTTTTATTATTTATTTATTTACTTTTTGGTTTCAGGGGAATAAACCAGGACACTTGGCCACTGACCTCATCCCCAACCCCCAACCTCTTTTTTATTTATTTATTTTTTTCCAAAACATGGCCTCACCAAGTTGCTGAGGCTGGCTTTGAACTTGAGATTCTTCTGCCTTAGCCTCCTGAGCCATTGGGATTATAGGTGTGCACCACCAAACCCATCAAGATCAGTCTTAATAAACTTATTAATGGTGTGGGAAGGAAGCCAGTCTGGCCCAACTTTAGAAAAGATCTATTCCTCCAGCTCTGCCATGTGAGTAAAATCACCCACAAGGTAGAAGGAGCCATGGGGAGCTGTGGCGTGTAATCAGGAGGCCAACACAAAGCCCGTCAAGCTTTCTTTGTTACTCAGAGTTGAACTGAGTCAAAAGTGCCTCCAGTTCTAGAACCATTCTTCAGTGCTATGGTGTATAAACAGCTGTCCCAAATTCCAGAAGAAATTGCCTTGGCCTAAGACATCCAGAAGCACAGGAAATAAGATGAAGGAATTTTCCAATTGTTGTGACAACCTTAAAGCATCTCTTCTTTCACTTTTAAGTGGAAAAATGCCTAATGAATTGTGGACCTTTTCATGCCCCACCCACTCTCAACTATCTTCCTTCCCAGCCCTTTTACTTCTTAGATGGACTTATCCTCTCTGTCTTCCCACATGGCAGAATGAAGGAGATACCAAACCTGTGCCCAGGATCAGAACCAGGGCAGCCTGGTCCTTTCTTCAGCCCAAAATTCTTTCCATAGCTGCTGACTCTCCCGTGCAGCACAGGCTGGCTGTGTTTCCTATAGTCTAACCCTGAAGGCACCAGGACTTTCCCTCGGCGAAGGAAAAACCATACCACATGCAATAGTTAATCTGGTATGTCAATTTGTCTAAGCTCTGGTATCCAGTTTGGGGCCAAACAGTGGTCTGGATATTGCTATAATGGCATTTGTTTGATTTAATGGACATTTAAGTCAGTAGACTTGGAGCAAAGCAGATTGTTCTCCATAATGGTTTTCATCCAATCAGTTGAAGACATTCAAAGAAAACACTGAAAGTCCCTCAAGGAAAGATATATTCTGTCCCCAGACAGCCAAAGACTCAGGAACATAATATCTGAGTCTCTAGCGTACTGGTCTGTTCTGCAGATTCTAATTTGGATCTCCCAGCCTCCACAATCATGTCAGTCAATTCCCTAAAATAAATCTCTTCTCTCTTTTACCCTCCTCCTCCTCCTCCTTCTTCTTCTTTTCTCTCTCGCTCTCTCTCTCTCTCTCTCTCTCTCCTCCCCTCCCTCCCTCCATGTATGCACATGCACACACAAAATCTATGGGTTTTGTTTCTCTGGAGAACCCTAACACACCCCTGAAGGCACAAATACAAGGCCCCTTGAATTCAAAAGAATCTGTAGAACCAACATGTTTTCTGCCTCATTAATTCCTCACCTGGTTTATATGCTCCAGCTACACTGTGCACTTTGTGAGTGATTATCCAGAGTAATTCTAAGATCTCCCTGGAGTAGCTGCATGATTACAATAGGACTGATGTAAGAAATTAGATTTTATGTCTAAATTAATTTTTCAGATATGTTGGCAGAGTGGAGCAGCTTCTCCATTTTGGACACTTTCTTTGCTGGTTTTTTTCTACAACATAATTTTGTCTCTCTGTTGAAGTAAAGAACAATTTCTTGTAGAACAAGAACAATTTCTTTATAAATTTTTCTTATCTGTTCTTAGTGTTTTTCCTATTGTCTGGCACTCTTATTTTAACTTGGTATAGAATTAATGGATAAAGATATATATATTAGTGTGTGTATATATATAAAATCACTATATGGAATCTAGGAATCGACTACAAAATTGATTATATTGCTTTGTACACCATCAAAAGCAATAATTGAAATAAATTAGCTCCCTTAATCCTTTTCTGGACTGTAGTAGAAAATTAATGTATTAAATACATAAAATATGTTGTATTCTGAGAAGATTTAGTCACAGAAGCTCCAGGAAAGTGACATTTATGAAATATACTCACATATCTGCTAATTAGCATGATCTGTTTTTTTCCAATTTTCACAAAGTGTTATAAAAATAGAAGGCTCCAGCAAGACAATGATAATGAATTTGAATAAAAGCATCCAAATTGTTTAAGTCAATCAATACTTAGATGGCTAGAAGCTGTTCACTAGTCTATTTGGTTGAACTAATTTCCTGAAAAATACTCAACATGAATAGATTTTTCCAAATGAGCTATTGGATGGACATAATCATCTTGTTGCACTGATCCTATCATAAAAGGACACTCTGTCTTTGTAACACTGCCTCTTGATCTTTTGCTCGTTGCTAACTAAAATCAGAACAGTGGATAGACTATGAGCGGCACATGCCTGTCCTCTTACAAAAACCAACCAAAGAAGATAAACAATTTTGAGCTCTCTGGGTCCTTTGGAGCCTCTTTCTATAAAGAGGATGGACTAATCAGAAACTCCAGAATTAAATCACCAGAAAACCCTGGACATAATGGCCATACAATCCCAAGTCCTTCCCAAACACAAGTCAAAATCCCCAGAGCCGTTAATCTAAGAGAGACGCACAGACAGCGTCTGAGCTATGATGGCTCAACTTACCCGTTTCAATTTCCGGATGGTGTGATGGCAATATGAATGCAGAGAAGACTTTTCTTTCAATTTTGAATTTGGATCTTCTCCTGGACTAGAGATAAGAGGTAAAATCTCTCATGAGGTTGGTCAGTGGCAGCAAACCTCAGCTCCCACTCAGTCATGTGATCCCAGGAGTCAAAAACTACAAAAGGCAAAGTGTTGCTAGATTCTGATACTTGGTAGCTTAGGCATGTTAAATGCATTTTCAACTTGTGAGATGTTAAACTTATGATGGGTTTATGGGTATGTAGCTGTATCCTGAGTTTAGGAACATCTGTATCGATTTTTTTTTCAAGAAGGAGGGACAGTGAGAGACAGAGAGAAAAAGAGAAACAATTTTTATTTAGTTTTTCCTGTGTCTTTTGTTGCTCTGAGACTTCATTACGTACATGGTGCTGGGGTTTGAACTCATGTATTCTCGCATGCCAGGCAAGCGCCATAACCGCTGAGCCACCACTCCAGCCCCTATATAAATCTTCATACAGTAGAAACGTAGGATTTTATAGGAGAAAGATGCCTGGACTTTTTTCTTCCATTTAAAATTTTATTCTATCAATAGTGCTCACATAAATTATTGAAAGAGGCATCATTCTTATTTGTTCCACCTTAATGTAATGTTTAATTCTCCCGTGATGGCTGAAAACTTTTAGGAACTGAAATGCCAAATGAAACTTAATACTAGGCACTGATTTTGTCTCATGCTCCATGTTTAATATGGTTTAGAATATCTTCTTTGCTGCAGACTTAGATCATGCACTGAATCATGGGTTAAGTCATATTGCAGAGACACCTGCCCTATTCCAGAGACACCTCTGGGGAAACATCATAGACTTCTCCTGTCTGTGAGTGCCAGATCCTCCTTGCCATGTACAAAGGAAGGCTTTGCTCACTTCTTTCTGGAATACAGGGTTAATTTTGTAATTCTGGCCCTGCTTCAATTTCTCTACAAAGGTACCTTCTGATACTTCCGCAAGAAACTACCTCCCTAGACATGAGTTCATTTTTTTGGAAATTGATCAACAGTTATAGGTGGTATCAATTGAAAGTTACATATTCAAAGTTACTAAGAATGGAATTCATGTTTTATATTTCTGTTGTATGCACTCAGAGCTCCTGAAGTAAAACACAAGGAAAGGAGCACAAAAGAATAACATACTTGATTGGTCATGGCCACCAGCCCATGATTAAGCCTCTGCTAGTGGCCCATGGAGTTTTCCAGACTCCATCATGTTGATAGTCTGTTGTTTAAAGTCCCTCAACATTTCTACTTTGCTTAAAAATTTCTAAGCACCATGGATATATATCCTTCCTGAAAATACCTAAATCTTCTTTGGATTCATCTATACTGACAATCTCTCCTACCCTGCTTGTTGGTGTTCCTCCATGTTCTTTGATTGGCTTTATAAAAACACGTATGCTCTCAAGTTTCAAGTACAGCAGTCTCCCCTTAACACAGTTTGACTTCCCAAGACACAGGTACCTGCAGTAAACCATCATTATAAAATATTAATGGAATATTACAAGGCATGCAATTCACAATTCTCCAGTTGTTCACTGTTCTCTGCAGCATGGTGAAATCTCACAGCTTGCTTTGGTGTTCCTGGGACCATACCATGTACAGTACTCACCCCTGGCTTTTGAGAGAGAGGGAGACATAACATTCACGTAATTTTTGGTTACATTATATTGTTTTAAATTTTTTTATTTTATTATTATTTACTTTTATTCATCTCTGTGCCTAGCTTGTAAATTAAACTTTATTATATGGATGTATATATACGGGAAAGTCATATGGTGTTCTGAACTATCCTTGGGTTTAGGTATTCATTGGAGGTCTTGGAATGTATCCCCTATGGATAAGGTAGGGACAAGTCTTGGTATTCTTGAATTTAATTAAAGTCAATATTTACCTTAATCATCCCCTCAAGTTTTTGAAGATTATTGTTTTTATCCTAGGGCACTAAGGACACATAAGGAATAGAACAAAGTCCTACTTCAATGTAGCTTAATTCTGGTTCGAGGATACAATAAGCAACCGCGGTAGTTACCAGGGCTGGGCAGAATTACACAGGCACAGACAGGACCAGCTTCATTGGAAAGTGACCTATGCTTTGTAAAGTCCTCCTGATCAAAGGGCTTACAACTGGAGCTTAATACCCTACATCACTGTCTTGAAATTCATTGTTTTATTTTTGAATCTGGGTGTTGAAAGTGTAGTCTGATAGAACAATGAGGCAGTTATTGGGGGCTTGGAGCCTTAGCCTTGCTCTCACTCTCCTTGTCTCAAGTCACCATCCAGACTCTCTGTGGCATTCTTCCCTATCTTCATCACCTCCACACATCTAAAATCTCTCTGGTGACCTCCCCCATCTCCATCAGCTCCATGCATCACCAACCAGAACCCAACCCTCACCCATCTCCTCCACTAAAGGAAACATATCATCTTGTAGTCAGTTCTTCCAGCTACAGACCTAAATCCAATTGCCTTCAGCTCCATTGTCCTTATTCTGCATTTTTGCCTATGTATTTGTTTCCTTAAAAAAAAAAGTTTTCCCTAGATATCCATGTAATGATTTTTTTTAAGTTAGAGCCTGTTTGGAAAGAACAAGGGATCAATAAATTGTAATGGTCAAGAATATGGCTCTGAAGCCTCCCACAGCTCCATTTTGTTCTAGTCCACTCACTTACTGTGTGACCTTAGAAAAGCCACTTACTAGAACTGAGTTTTCCCACCAATCATACAAGAAGACAACTCACCAGAATGTTCTAAGGAATAAGATGCTCAACAAAGTACCCAGCAATAGTCTGGGCAGTCTAAACAGGATAGATTTTATTAATTAGATGAAAATAAAAAAGAAAACAAAACTGTTATTTAATCCAACCACAACAGTGCAATCAAAGGCATTTTATGACAACTTTTCTTATAGTTGAAGATAGTTTCTTATTTCCCCAAGATTTCATACTCTAAGTTAACTCTTCCCACATTGAGCCAATATCACTCAAAACAATAGTATGCTAGTAGGTTTTTCACTGCTCTAACAAATACCTGAGATAATTCAACTTAGAAAAAGGTTTAACTTAGCTTACAGTTTTAGGGGTTATAGTTCCCAATAAATTGTTTTCACTGCTTTGGGCCTGTGTTAACACAGGTCATTATGATGTGACCTCATGGTTGGGTGTAGAAGAAAGAGGAAGAGACTGGGGTCCCAAAATCTCCTTTAAGGGCATGCTCCCAATGACATAAGACCTCCCATTAAGCCCCAATTCTTAAATCTCACAATATTGTCACTCTGGGAACAAATCTTTAATCCATGGATTTTTGGAAAACATGCCAGATCCAAACTATAGCAAATGATAATTGAGTTGAACTCTTTTCTTAGTCACCCCTAGTTATCTTTCTGGACCCTTACCACTTTATCATTAACCCTCCTTCTTAAATATGTCTTCCAGAACTGGATACAACATAGCCTGATTAGTGCAAAGAGTACTGGAAACTCACATTGACCTCGAAACTAGACTTCTAAGAACTCAGCCTGGGTGCACTGACTTGTTTCACTAGGATTCTTTCCCAACCCTCATCCTTTATTACAATATTTCTTTTTCTTAAATTGTAGTCTATTTTGTCCAGTCTGGTCTTGGATTCAAGGGATCCTCCACCTCAACCTCCCAAGTAGCTGGAACTAAAGGATTATATCATTGTGCCTGGCTCCACAGCACTTCATATCTTTGGTAAATTAATATATACTGGCAATTTGTTAGCTAAACCCATAAAACTAGTCTTCCAAGATTGTTTTGAATCTTGATTTTTATCATCTAGTTTTTATGTGGATGATTTTTTATCATACTCAATGCACGTATTTTCTCAATGCATTATATTCTTTTTCTCTTAAAGAGAGAGAAAGAAAAAGAGAATGAATTTTATTTATTTTGTCATTTGGCCTTCATTTCTCCTACCCTTAGTTGTGTATGTGGTGCTGGGGTTTGGACCTGGGTCCTCATGCATGCCAGGCAAGTGCTCAAACTGCTGAGCCACTGTTTCAGCCCTTTAATTATATTCTTAATAGAAAAATGTTAAACTGGTGCATGCCACTCAGGATCTTTCTTGAGCTTGACAGTTATCCATATTTTGACTTTAAAAATATCTGCATCCATATAAATTTATTATTTTCCAGGACATGTCTTCAATTTCTCTACAGTAATGTCACAACTTTTTTTCTGATACTTTGTCAAAAATCAAGAGTATTATTGCTATGAAATGAATCCCCCATTCATATATTGAAGCCCTTCCTCCAAATATGACTATATCTGGAGATAGGACAATTAGGGAAAATAATTAAGATTAAATGAGGTCACAAGGATGGGGTAAAAATCCAGTGGCAAAAGAAGCTAGGTACAATGGTACATGCCTGTAGCCCCAAGTACTAAGAAGGCTAACCCAGGAGAAATGCTTGAGCCAGGAGTTTGAGGCCAGACTTGTCAACATAGACTATGAAAAAGAAAAGAAAACCAGCAAGGAAGAAAGAGAAGGAAGGAGACAGAGAGACGGAGAGAGGAATAAAGAGAGGGAGAGAAAGAGAGGAGGAAGCAGAAGAAAGATGGGGAGAGAAGGAGCTAGAGGAGAGAAAACTCTCTTACATGCATCAAGAGAACACATGCACCAAGGAAAGGACATTTGTGTACACAGTGGGGTGGGAGGTGGCCATCTGCAAGCCAGAAAAGGACCCTCACTAGAACCAAACCATACTGGCACCTTAATCCCACACTTCAAGCTTCCAGAAGAGTAAGAAAATAGCTGTCTACTTTTTAGGCCACTCAGTCTACAGTATTTTTCTATGGCAACCTAAGCAGAATAAGAAAAACATCTTCATAATATTTTCCATAGCTCACAAAATGAAAAGCTATCCAAAAGGTGGATAAAACAGTGCTTTATTCAGTTGTATTGGTGTTATGACCAAAAAACTTGACAAGAACAATTTTAGAGGAGGAAAAGTTTCTTTGGGGGCTCACCGTTTCAGAGGTCTCAGTCCATAGTCCATAGCAGACTCCATTCCTCACAGCTTGAGGTGAGGCAGAACGACCCAGCAAATGAGTGTGGTGAAGGAAAGTGACTCAGAACATTGCAATCAGGAAGGAGAGAGGGAGGGAGAGAGGGAGAGGGGGAGAGGGAGAGAGGGAGAGAGAGAGAGAGAGGGAGAGAGAGAGAGAGAGATATGCTAAGCTCAGTTCACCAAAATATATACCCCAAAGGCATGCCTCCAATGACCCACCTCCTCCAGTCATACCCTACCAGCCTACAGTTATCATTCTGTTAATCCCTATCAGGAAATTAATTCATTAATTGGGTTAAGGCTCTCATAAACCAATCATTTCACTGCTAAGCCTTCTTGCATTGTCTCACTCATGATCTTTTTGGGGTCACCAAATTTCCAAACCACAACAAATAGTTTTAGCAAGACTCTCCATCTTGATTTTCAGGGATGAATTCCTTCTTTTCCAAGTGATTATAAAACTTTTGTTAAATTATGGTTCTTGACTTTCTCATAGTATCAACATTATTCTTGTAGTTTCAAGAAGTCATCTTTAACAGTTGCAAGATATTCCATAAGATATTTGAACAAGTTATGCTGCATACCTGTACAAAAATGTAAATGTTTAATCCCATTGTCAAATATTTTAAAGACTAACAAGGGATGATGGGAAGGGAGAAATGTTGGAACTGAGATAAAGCAAGGTACATTCCAAGCAGTTATAAATGTCACACTATATACTATAGCCATATATATAAAAATATTCTTCGTAAGTATAAGAATTATGTAACTGTATTTGGGTTTTTTAGGAACAACATAGGACCCAGAAGAAAGGCGAGGGATCAGGGGATGGGAGGAGAGAGGTAGATGGATATGGGGGCAGGGGATATTGAACAAACTGTATTGCTGAATTGCATGCATTCAGGGATATGTAATAACTAATCCCAACATCATATAAAACTATAATGCACTAATAAAAAATAAATTTAAAAAAAAGTCATCTTATTTTCCTTTTGAAATTTCAAACTTTTGACTATGTCTTATGTCCTGGCATTATTCCAAAACACCACAATTTCACCAAGATTACTCTTGGTAGATATATAATCATATTTGTCATTTCTTTTAGAGGCCTATGACCTGGCAATTGTGTGGTCATATAAGTCAAAGTTTCACTGGTGTCTTCTCTAGATATCTCCTGGGTCCAGCACAGTACCTGATCTGTGTTAGGTGCTCAAAAACTATTTACTCAAAACTGAAGAATGAATATGGTGTCATATTAGTCAGTTTTTTGTCACTGTGACCAAAATGCCTGATATTAACAAATTAAAGTAGGAAAGGTTTATTGTGGTTCATGGTGCCTGAAGTTTCAGGCCATGATCAACTGGCTCTATTACTTTGGGCCTGAGGGAGGCAGAACATCATGCTGGAAAGGCATGGCAGAGGAAAGCTGGTCAATTCATGGCAGAGAGGGGACCAGAGACGGGATACCATCTTCCAGAGGCATGCCCCCAAGCACCCTCTCTACTAGTCCCCACTTCCCACAGGCTTCACCACATCACAGTCATCCATTCCACTAACAGTGGACTAATAGATAAGGTCAGTGCCATCACGATTCAGTCACTTCCCAAAAGCACAGCCTCTGAACATTGCTTCACTGGGGACCAATCCTTCAGCACATGAGTCTTTGGGAGACACTTCATATCTGGTTTAACAAGAGCTCATGAAGTTGTTGAAAGGGTCAAGAAATAATGACAGTGGGTGTGCCTAGCAAACTGTAGGGTGCCATATGAAATGTCTCAAATTTTGATAATACTGAAGAGAACCTAACAGGGATGAAAGTGGGCAACAAGTTAGGGGCAACTAAGGTCACAGGAAGTATTTCCTGTCATCCTATAGCTTCATGATCTTTGCTAGGGGCAGCTAACTATTGTATAAGATGAACACCAACCTACATAATGGCTCAAACTTGACAAATTTATTTCTTATTTTTTAAAGAAAGAGGGACAGAGAGAGAGAGACAGAGAGAAAGAATCAATTTTATTTAGTTTTTCATGTAGCTCTGACACTTCATTGTGTACATGGTGCTGGGATTTGAATCCACGTATTTGTGCATGCCAGCAAGCACCCATAACTGCTGGGCCACTGCAAGTTTATTTCTTGTTCCCATAATCTCCTTTCAGATTGGAGCAAGAGAAGGGAAGGGCAAAAACGGACATGAAGGGTTTGTTCCACACTGTCATTGAGGGAAAGAGAAGAGCAAAGATCTGAGAGGGCTTCTCACAGTAAGCCTTATAGGCCAGACCTGGAGGAGCCATCCATAACATGCATTGCACATTTATCTCATGAGTTCAACTTTGGTGTCATGGATGTGCCCTCCTGTAAAGGAAGCAGAGAAATGCCATCCAGCTATGTGACCCAAAACAAGCAAAGTTTGGTGACCACCCAAACTGTCTCTAATTACAGATCTTGATTACTACTAAAGGCTATTTTTACATTTAACTGTCTGCTCTGTTCTGTATAGGCCAAACAAGACATACAGGAATGTCGAATACAGCCCAAGAGTCTCTAACCTAAAACTCTTCACTGTTCATATGTTAAGTGTCATTATTTTTCACCTAGAATGCAATTATTTGGTGCATTGAGATTCAAACTCATTTAAAGTGGCATATGATTGTTTTAGAACACAGTAGATTTTGTTCTTTAGTTCTTCATTCTTCGTATATGGAAAACTCTTAATTCTTGTATTATTTTATGCACTATTTTCTTGACTACTGTTGTTTAATAGTAGCATGTAATTAAACACAGTTGTCCTTTGGTATCCAAGGAGGTTGGTTCCAAGGCCCCCTGCAAATACCCAAATTGGTGAGTCCCTTCCATAAAATGGCATCCTATTTACATATAACCTATGCACACCTCCCACATACTTCGAATCATCTCTAGGTTATGCATAACACCTGATACAATGTAAGTGATATATAAATAATTGTTAGATGTGTTATTTGGGGAATATGACAAATGTGTTCAATACAGATGCTTTTTCCCCACACATTTGCAATCTACATCATCTTGTGTCTGTGGAGCCAAAGGCTGCAGGGGTGAAGGGCCGACTGTATTTGTACCACATCTTATTTCTCTCATGTGACTCTCTGAGTCTTTCAATCATCAACCACTTTCTCTCAGTTTCGCCCCTGATAATATTGTTCTTGGAACTATCAATAGCTGTCCTTGCCAAAGTCTCTTCTAACAAACTGGCTGGGTGGAAATTTCTCCTTCTGGCTGGTGGGAGACAGTGGGATGAAACAAAGAGGCAGAGATGGACCCCATGCCAGAAGTCACCTCTGAGCCTGCCTAGCAACTTGTCAAACCCTCTACCTTCTCTGTCTCTTTTCTTCTTTTCTTTAGCTGTGGGAAAGTGCTCAGATACTCTGAGTCTATTATGTTTGGGAAATACCAACAGGAGAAAAAAATAAAGGAAATAATATTTGAAATAAAGAAAATTTCTAAATGTAAATTTTTATTTCCAATCACTTGAAACCATTTCCCTCCATACCATTCTTTAACAAATAAATAGGTGACTTTACTAAGATGTTGATCTGCTTCAAAGCTGCAGAGAATTGCCCAGGAAAGGAATGTCTGCAGTAGACCCTTGTGAAACAAATCAGTCTAGTGGACACCCTCAAATGAATGGAGGTTGTTTTCTCAGTAAGTTGTTTCCTCAGTAAGTCCACAGTCTGAAAGAAAAATAAAACATACATAGGAAAAAATATCCCTTGCTACTAGGAATATATTGACAGGTCTTAAAAGGAGAGATGAAGAAAAAGAATCTTGACAAAGATGTTAGGAACTGATGAAAGATTAGCATTGGCAAAGTTGGCTAGAATAGGCGTGGTCCCCACTGGCAGGTATCTTCCTTCATTTGGGCTCCTATAACAAAATTCTGTAAACTGGGGGGCTTACAAACAAAAAATGCTTATTTCTCACAGTTCTAGAGGCTGAAAGTCTACAATCAAAGCACTGGAAAAATCAGTGTCTGGTAAGAGACTGTTTCCTGGTCCCTGCAAGACATGTTCTCATTGTGTCCTTACATGGTTGAAAGTTCAAAGAAGTCTCTTGGTACTATGTGATAAGGGCATTAATATACTTTATGAGGCTTTGCCCTGGTGATTTAATCACCTTCCAAAGGCCTCACCTCCTAGCACCATCGCCTGGTGTTTAGGTTTCAACATATGAATTTGGGGAGACACAACATTTAGAACATAGCAGTGAGAGTAATGATAGGAAGAAACTGCCTGGGCTGATATGCATCAAAAAATTTAAGTGTATTTCCGTTGTCCAGGCAGTTTTATTTCTACTCATTTATCTTAAAAAAAATATAGGCATAGAAAGGTGTATATGTAATTCACTTGATGACAGTGTGGTGTATAATGGGAAATTTTGGAAACCCTTGAATATTCATTTATAAAGGGCCTATTAAATAAAGAAGCACCATGCAATTATTTTAGAAGATGTAGCAAGCCTATATGGGTTGAAATTTAAACAAATCAACTATTTATAATAAATGATTAAAAGAAATTAATTAAGCAAAATATAATCTTAATTAGGGAAAATTATATTTATAATGGCATTAGAATATTCCTTTTGAATGTTATTAAATTATGTACCATAGTAAGTAAAGGGGATTGTAGGAATCTTCAGGGTTATCATTTTAACATCATCATTATACTCATCAGCATCATTATCATCATCATTTGGGGGAAAATACCATGTATCAGATGCTAAACTAGGCAATTTACAAACAGACACATTAAGTCCCTATGGCAACCCTGTGTTTGCTATTGTGATCTAGACTTTAAATAAGGAAAAGTATAAAGTACAGAAAAAACAACTTGACCAATGTCCCACAATTAATGAATCGGTGAGCTGACCTTAAGCAACTCCACCTGTCTTAAAAACTGCCTTTTGTTCCCAAATACCCTGGGTAAGATATGTTAGCCAGCCTCAAAAGAGCAAGTTTGTATTCTAATGTGAGTGGGTGGGTGGTGTATATAACTGAGAATGATGGTAATGATGATGATAATTACTCACTTATTTACCAAACTCTATGCTAATGGTAACAATAATGATGATAATTACTAATGCTAATTTAATTCTTACTGTTCACCAAATACCATCCTAAGTGCTTTATATTTAATAACATGTTCGAACCCCATAACACATACATAATAGGTACTAGATTAGCCCACTTAACAGAAATCTGAGGCACAATGAAGAGCAAAAACGTTCTGAAGGTCAGTTTCAGAATCTTAATATTTAACTACTCCACTTACACTACTTCTGAAAATCACATAAGAAAGGAACCAGCAAATTTTCATGAGTGGTCAAGGAAAAGATTTCTTTCAAATAGAGATTTAGAAGATTTCCAACATTGCGTGCCTCTTCTTCCTCCAATTCAGGGCCTAAAAGAGAGCAGAAGAAATAATTCTGCAATAAACGTTTGCTGAATAAAGGAGTGAGCAGCTGAAGGAGGCTTTTCAGCAAGAATTTGCAGAACTGGTATACTTGGGCTGTGGGTGGCCATGTCAGGTAAGTAGGCCCATTTCAGACAGAAGAAATGGTTTGAATTAATATATTGTGGCTATGGAAGGTGAGTCCTAGAGAGGGAACATCAGAAGGCTATTAGGCTGAGTACTAAAGCTGACAAAAGAAGCTATGGAAAATAAAGTTGGAAAGTTAAGTTAGAATCAGATGATTAAGAGCTTTGAATTGCAGGTAAAGGAACTTGGATCTTAGTGAAAAAAGAGGGATTCATCAGGATTTCTTTTAGCATAAGGTTAATAGAAATAGAGTTGGACATTAGCTAACAACTAGTACGCAAAAATGAAGAAGAGAATGGGGATCAATTAAGAGTACTAGCTAACAAAACAGGTGAGACATTGCGAGATTGTTATGCTAAGGATGGAAAGGAAAAGGAAACAAAGGATATTGAGAACACAGAACTACTGGTTCAAGTAGGGCACTGTAGTCTGTTAAAAATGACTGCAAATTTTTTGACAGCCTTCCCTCTGGGAGAACAGGGTTTATGTTCCCTACTCTGGAATAGGAGGGAGCTATGGTCACTTCAACCAATAGAGAGAAGCAGAGGAGACAGTGTGTAACTTACAAGGCCAGATCTTAAGTTCATGTAGCTTCCATCTGGCCAGCCACTACATTAGAGGTGCCACTACCCTGAGACCTTTACCCTGAAGAGGCCTTGTGGAAGCACCCAGTCAACTGTCTCCGCTGGACCTATCTTCTCACGTGGAACCATCCTGAGCCCTCCAGACCAGCCCATCTACCAATGGAGGACCAATAATTAACTGCACTTTTCAAGGTCAATAGAAGTAGATTTGCCCAGCTGAGACCTGCCCAAGTTCCTGACCCATTATCATGAGCAAAGTTAAAATGGTTGTTTCAAGCCACTGAACTTTGAGAGTGAGTTGGTGCATACATAATTTATCATATTTATCTCTTTTATCTAAGGACCACCAGGAAAATCTTGTTCCATCTTCATATGTATGTGGACCTCAGTGTGAAGACAGCTGATGTATTTCACCTAAAATGGAGCTCTCGTGACAATTAGAAAATGGAATTTACTAATTTAAAAAAAAATCAAAACTTATTGTTCAGGAAGTAAAGCTAATTATGAAAATGGAGCTCTAACACAAGAGTTTTTGTTGTTCAGTTGCAATACTTTTTCAAAAATTCATTGATTTTTTTTTCAACACATAGTTCTTGAGCTCCAAATATAGACCACGCATGGTCCTAGGCACTAAGAAGTCAACAGTGAACAGGGCAGACATGTCCACATGTGCTAGTTTATCATCAATGGAAAATGACAGTGACATAAATAAGGAAGATTGATGGACCCTGAGTCTTACTGAAGGAAATATGGGGAATGACCTTTTGATAAATCTCAAGGTATATTTTCATTGCTTTTAGTTTATATTTTTTAAAAGATGTGTCTCATTCAAATGTATATAAAAACATATGTTTCAATATACTTTGCTAATTAAAACCATCAGCCCTATGGTGGCAAGATGGCGATCTGAAGACAAAAGGCTTCCATTGCACCCCCGT